>BSSO01001664.1:0-22429 GCA_030267885.1 Mesembryanthemum crystallinum | reverse complement strand
AGTGATTATTATATGTGTTAACAGCTGGTTAGCAAAGAAAAAAAAAACAAAAATTGAAATTAAAAGCCAAGTGTGCATCCACTTGATAGAAATGTTAACACCGTTTAACCTGAACCATTCGCTGCAACTAAATGAATAGTTGGGATTATTCCTCACAAATGGTAAAGTTCAGATTAATTTTAGCAGTTGGGCAATAGTTTGGATTATTGACGTCCAATTTTTCTATTTTTTTTTTTTTTTTTTGGTTCTTGATTGTGTTTTGTTTTTAGTTTTTCTTTTGGGAAGTTACCAAAAATCTTCTTTTCTTTTTTTTTTTTTGGTTGTCTTAATATTAGGTTAAAGTTGCCTTATCTACACCCTTCTCTCTATTACAATGTTTTTGGTTTGATCTACTAGACTACTACTCCTTACTCTATTATTTACAGTGATTGAGGTACCTTTTTTTTTCCATTTTGGCTAGAGTATGGTTCAGTTTGTCTTGTGAGAGTATTAGGTGTCTGAAAATTTTCAACTTTTTTTTTTTTTTTTTGGGTTTCTGATTCATTTGGTCTTGGTAGGGGATGGTAATTGGTAACGTAGTTCAACTCAGATCCGAGTCCAATAGAAAAAAAAATTAACTCGAATTTGAAAAGTATTAAATTAAATCTCAATCCAAGTGAATTGAAACCTACTTAAGATTTGGTTAGAGTTCTATTTGTGTCGTTATCTCATCAATTAATAATATTAAATTCGAATGAAATTTAGGTAATAAAATTTAAGCTGTAAGATTAGCACCAAATTAATTAAATTGAAGTATATAAAACAACACTCGGTGAAATACAGCTCAAATTAAATTGACCTTCGACCAGATTGTGAATTTTTTTTTTAAAAACCCAAGCTATCATGAGTACTTTTAGCAAACATGCCATACTCCCTTGAAATGCCTAAATGATGTATCAAGCAATATTTATTCATCCATTAATTTTAATAATCAAGCTCCATATTTTCAGAATTCTCCCACCTGAAGATGAGTACTATCTGCATAAAGACCTCACCAAAGGCTGAATGGACATGAATGCCATAGGATTAAATGAAATTCTTAGTAAGATTTTAAATCCATATGGGGTAGGAATTGGAAATCCTACTACGGTTTTTATGTCTACACTACCCATATGATATCTAGACTACAATTTCATATATACTTAGGCCCTGTTTGAAATGGTTGCCAGTTGCCAATTTTTATTTTTGAAAAATTTTCAACTCTTTGTAAAAGTTTATTTTAAAAATGAATTTTTTTATGATTACAATTCCCTGCTTAATTTTCAAAACTGACAACAAAAAACTGAAAACCTCTGCTCGGGGTGGTTGCCAGTTGTCAGTTTTTGGTTTTGAAAAATTTTCAACTCTTTGTAGAAATTTAATTTAAAGCCGAATTCTTTTGTGCTTACAGTTCCCTGCTAAATTTTCAACTGACAACAGAAAACTGAAAACCAAAAAAAGTGGTTTCCAAAAATTGGTTTTGAGTTCTCAAAAAAATTGAAAATTGGCAACTGGCAACCACCCCAAATAGAGAGTGGTTTTCAAAAATTGGTTTTGAGTTTTCAAAAAAATTGAAAACTGACAATTGACAACCATCCCAAACAGGGCCTTAGTCAATAAATTTCTTATTTGGTGTACAATATATATAGCTTATTCGTGAGCGAGCCAAACAGCTTTTAAGTAAACATTTTACCTACTTTTAAACAATTTAAAATATTTCTCTATCCGTTTCATTTAAACCTTTATGATTTCTATTTGGTACTTTTTTTTTATAAAATTTTTCTATCAAGTCTGGGAGGACACACCATGGCATGCTCTGATTGAGTGCCCTTTAGCTCGTAAAGTCTGGGAGAATAGCTACTAGAGTAATAAATTTTGGGATATTGGTCCTTTGCATCCAATGGACTGGTTAGATGGGATAAGAAAAGATGCTGATATACACGACTTCGGGGCCTTTCTAGCAACAATGTGGGGAATTTGGACGGCTTGATGTCGCTTTATCTATGGGGAAAGTGAGGAGCTGGATACTGCGGCTATTAGCGGCAATGCAGAGCTCTTTGTGTTTCGTTATCGGGCTGCTCGTGCAAAGACAAAAGCTAACGAAGTGGGGGTCTCGAAGCCACACGATGCGACATGGCATCCTCCAGGACCTGGTATGTGGAAGCTAAATGTGGATGCAGGCAAACTCGGCAAGTGGGGCTCATGTTGGGGCATGATGATCCGGGATGCGGATGGCTACATAGTGGTTATGGGTGTACATCAGGTTGCTGGGAACTTTGACCCCGAAATTGAAGAGGCCAGGGCAATGCCTTTCGGCATCAAAATTGCTTCGGAAACAGGTTATCGACAACTGATTGCAGAAAGCGACTGTGCGAGCGTCATAGCTAAGTTGAGAAGAAGAATCCTCAACCCTTCCCTCCTTGGTTTTATTATAGACGAGATAAACTTTTGGGCCGCTAAGTTTGATTTTATATCTTGGTATTTTGTTCGTAGCAGGGAGGGTAACAAGGTTGCCCATAATATAGCTACTCCAACCTTACGATACTCAAAATAGAGTTTGGTTGGAGAATATGCCAGATAATATAGTCGAACTGGCTATTTCAGATTTTTATAATTTCCTAGCTAATTAATAAAGTGCCCTACGTTTTCATAATTAAAAAAAACAAAAAAAAAAAAAAGGGAAAAGAAAAGGCAGATGGCTAGAATTGGAGCTCTGAATGTACGTGTCCGTTTTAATTGAAACCAAAAGTAAAACTAGGGTTTTTGTCTTCAAAATTCTTCCCCAAATCTCCAATTCAAACAACACAAATCCTTCCTTCAAATCCCCCTTCATCAAACAGCACGAGAAGATCAGAGAGCACTTCAACAATCAACAATGGAGGAATCAGAGAAGAGAAGGGAAAGGCTCAGAGCCATGCGTATGGAAGCTCAAGTTGGTGAGTCCACCACTTCTTCTTCCTCCTCTTCACAGCAAGCAATGAGCTCATTGGCCCCGCCATCTCTCTCCAATCCATTGCTCGAAAGACCCCAAGAAGACATTAACGCAGCAGCTGCTCCGAGGTTCGGTTTCTACACAGACCCAATGGCCGCATTTTCCTCCCACAAGCGCCCAACTGGGCCACCCCATAGGCCCCAATTTTCGCCAGGTAAAACAGAAAGTTCGATTTCTTTTGAAGTGAGGAATTGTTAGTTTTTGTGGGTATTGTTGGTTTGGGTATTTTGTTGATTGTAACGAATTTTTAGGGGTTTTGATGAATTTAGGGAAGTGGGCAAGGGCTTAAATGTTGAGTTATGTTGTTTGTCGAGTTTGGGTAATCTGATTTTGCTAAGGTTTTTACTTTTTGGGCAATGAAAGATCAAGTCTTTATTGATTGTCAAAGCTGTTTTAAGGATTTTGATGAAATTGGGAAGTGGGCAAGCTTGTGGAAGGATGAGTGATGTTCTGTTAGGTTTCATTCGTATGCCAATGAATAAGAAAAGAAAAGAAATTGTGCTGTGTGGTTGTTGCTGCATATGATGTCATATTTCAGAGTATTGTAAAGAAAAAGAGGCTGTGCCTTCTTGACATGCTTATGAGAAACTGTTTAAGGATATGATTCTGTGCATGGAATATGCTGCTGAAATTGTGGTGATAGTTTTTGAGTAATAATTTGATGGATTATGATTTTAATGAATTGTTGATTTAACTGAACTTGTTATATGTCCGATACCCCCATTCACTTTTACATCTTTAAAATGGGTTGTAGGGATGCTACCTGCCCTTATAATTGGTTGATGGTTATACGGAACTTATTTTCAAACCAAATTCCTACTGTCTTTTGGTTGAGATTGGCTTATATACTAAATCAATCGTTGGTCTGTATGTGTCCACTTACAATGCTTCAAGCTAATCGAATGATGTTTTCTCGTGTTTCTTCTCTTTTCTAGTGCTTTTCATATAAATTTTGGTGATTTTTTTTTTTGCAGCCGTTTGATTACTATCTCCCTCTGTCCTAAGCACCAATTCTTATATGTCTCACTTTTACCTCTTTTCCCCTTCATGTCTTTGTAATTCCTTCCCCCTCCCCTTAGGATCACACCGTCGTCATTGCTTCATAGTTTGTAAGGAGGTAGAACACCTACTTTCGGTGGGATTGATTTGAGTTACTTGTTACTTAATAGAGGGGTTGGTGTTTTACACTTTCACTCACGATGCTTCAAGCTAAAGCTCTAGTCCAAATGATAAATTTGTGTTCCTTCTTTTTCTGGATGCTTTTTCATCAAATATTGTGGACAAAAAGGTTGGATCAACCTCATTTGGTTACTATTCATACTTTCTTTGTTCTAGAAACTACTTCCCACTTTGGGTTGCGTTTTAGTGCGGGTCTCTTGAAAATAGGCTATTTGTTAGTCTTGGCTTGTCAAGGGTAAGGTTGTGGATATTTAACCTCCTTAGGCCTTACTATGTCAGGGTCCTTACTGAGTGTCTTTCTAAAACTATCCTTGAGTTATGGTCGGGGGTTGGAAAGTGGTAACAGAGATTGGTTGGGTAAGTTAGGGCAATTATCAAGTAAGGTTAGTATGGAAAGTCTCAACATATGTTCTTAACAATTTATGATGCAATTCTTTCCAGGACAGCCTAAACTCTAGATAGTAACATTCTTCATTTCTATTATGGAGCAATGCCTAATTCAGTTACCTGTAATGCATTATTCCCTATGCCTTTACTGATATAAGTTGACAGACTTGGATCTTCTGCGTTAGGCCGTTAACCCCCCCCTCCCCCCGGTTCAAAATGTTACATGCTTATATAAAAATGTGAAAGCTGCTCTATTATTCAAATGATATAGGCTTCCTTGAGCAAAAAAGTAATTTTGTACCTCTTTACGTTGAATTATTAGGCCCAAAGAACCCTGAAATGCCCATTTCAGGTGTTCACCAGTTCCAGAATAGTTATTCACCTTATCAGAGTATGCATCAAGGTGGAGATCCCCATTATAGTCCCGGTCCTACTACAAGTCCAATGGGAATCAGGAGTCCGTACCCTGTACACCAAGGTAACCCTAAAAGCTGGAGAAATGCTGTTTCTTCAAAAGATAATTGGCAACACTTTTAAAATAATCATATTCATATGTGGCTGGTTTGACTGCACAGGTAACCCTGGATTCAGTCCTGCACAAGGCAGAGGTCACTATAGTCCTAGCCCTGGACCAGGACCTGGAGGTAGCGCGTATCCTATGCACCAAGGTACCTCCGAAAGCTGAAAAATGTTGTTCCTTCAAAAGATAATCAGGCAATACTTTTGGAAAATTCAAATAATCTGTAGCTGGCTTGACTGCGCAGGTAGCCAAGGATTCAGTTCTGCACCGGGCAGGGGTCACTGGTTGAACAATAGTCCTAGCCCTGGACCCGGACCTGGAGGCAGCCCTTATCCTCTGCACCAAGGTTCTTCCTACAGCAATATAGCCATTGAATAACATTTTGTGCTTGTTATTGTGCCGAGGATACATCTTGAAGTTTTTAATTCATTATTTGGTTATAAATGTGCAGGGAGCCCAAACTTTAGGTCTCCTCCTCAAGGAAGGGGTCACTGGTATAACAATACCCCAGGTCCTCCTGCAGGGCGTGGAGGTGTTCCTAGCCCTAGCATAGGAAGAGGGAGGGGTCGGTGGAATGGCAGTGGGATGAGCCCTGGTTCAAGGCATTCTGGTGGAAGAGGAAGAGGTTCTTATTTTGATGGTCAAGCGCGATCTTTTTATAACAAGTCCATGGTGGAAGACCCCTGGGAATCCTTGACACCTGTTATTTGGCACCAAGAGAATGTTGCACAGAGTAACTTCAACAACCGGGGATTCGCTCAGAAAACTCCAAGTGCGAAAAAACCGAGGGTTGCAAATTCTTTTAACACGTCCAACTCCAAACAAAGCCTTGCTGAGTTTTTATCTGCCTCATTCGATGAAGCTGTTGAAGATGCAGCCGCCTTGTGATGTTAATGAGGGGATCCCAAGGTAGCTCAGATACTCGCATTCGTTTGTTTGACAAACCATGCTTGATATGGAACAAGGAATGTGCCTGATTGGAGTTTGACTATGCGTAACTGGCTTCCAAAAATGGGTTTGCCTGTATGTTTCAGTTGCTTCTGCAATGCTGGTTTCAGTTCCTGGTGCTCCAAGCAAGCAGCCAACACCAGCAGATAGTCATGTAAATGAGCTAGTGTACTCATCATGGTAAGTTACTGGAATGATGTAGGAAGTATGATTCTGGTTGATAATACAATGCAAAAATATGTTTCTGTATCAAAGTGTTTATTCCATAGAAATCAATAATCTGGAGATGTTGGATTAATGTCCATGAATTCTGGCTTTTGGTTGACATCAACTCTCCAAATTGAAGTATTGTTTTTGGGCAACAAAGTGTGAGCTACTCTTAGACTTTATAGGGATGATAATTTTCATATATTTGATTTGAGCAATTGAAGGTTTCTTCGTTGTGACTAGTGAGGCAGTCGACCATCAAAACACTGAGAGATGAAATTGGCTGTTATCAAATTCAGAACCATACGAGAACTGTTATTCTGCACGCATTGAAGGCACTACTTCTGACTTTACGAGGAAGACACTACTTCTGTCTTTACGAGGAAGAGTATCGAAGATTCAGTTTACTTCACATCTACTTCACATTCATTGATTCTGTAATCCTATTTATACTACATACTTAGTTGCAACTGTAAAAATCTTGTATAAATCTAATGGACAGCATATTAATAAATTTGAACAAAGTTGGTTAAGTAGATTTAAAATCCAATTTACGGAAGTTAGTGACCGTAAGATCCTGGAGCAGGTTATTTTAAGTGGCAATCAACCCTTCAGTGAAATAACATATAGCGTGACAAGAATACTCCTGTTAACTTATCATAGGTTGTTTCTCATTCCACAAACAAACTGCATATTCCAATCTCTTTCTTTTAAAATTGCTTAGCCTGAATTTCATTACTGTATTGTAGGAGTTATTATTTCGTCCAGAACTGCAAGGTTTCTCCATCAGAACTAAAGATACAACGGTTAAAAGGTACACATATCTGTCTATACCTTATATTAAAACGCGGCAAATAAAATTTGTATTGCCGTGTGTCACACAAAGATTGGTTTGAAGTCGAGGGGTAAATGGGTAAATGATAGACTCAGTAACGTTCTTCCCTATAAAAAAAAATTTATAAAGTTGGTCACAGAAAGTTCAACAACCAATATTCATGTCACCTATATAACAATTTTTAAATTACAATTAATCCAAATTAATTCTTTTACAGTTGAGTTTGCTTCAAGCAGAACACACGATTGGAATGAATAATGTTAATATTTAAGCCTATATGCATCGCAAGAATGACATCAGACCAAATTGACACAAGTATGACAAACGAAAGAATGAACTCGAAGCTCTTTCACCTTTTGTCATATACTTCATTTCCCATTTGATGATGCAAATAAGCCTTTTGCTAGGGATATCATATCAGAGTTGCAATTTGATAGTAACAGAATTCTGAAATCTGCTCAGATACCGATCTAGGGTAAATCAAACATACTACTAACAATAGCATTCATCCTGAGCCTAAATGAGCCTAAGCTATTCACTGCAACTGTTAAATAGGGAAGAATAAAGAGAAATTGGAGTAAAGAGACTGTGACTAGAAAGTGGTTCTCTCACTGCAAATCTCATCAGCAAAGGCATCAATTAGCTGCTCTGCCAAGCTTGGAGGGTCATTAGCCATAGTATCCACAAAAGCACTAACTACCCTTCTCTCCTGCATTGTCGCTTTCAAGCTGAACCACGTCAGAAACTTCACTCTGAAATCCACATTCAAGTAGCCTTCGCGCTCCAAACTCTTGATCACTCTAACGCAATACTCGTAACTGCTATTCAGTTCTGCTTCTACTTGATTCTTGTTACTTGGGCCGCTAAAGTCTTGCCTTCCATCCATTTTAGATGGTGTGGTGGGGATGGATTCTGAGCTGAGTAAATGGGTGGTATTAATGTCATGAAGGGATCGAAGCTTTGCAGTATGATCAACTGAGGCAGATTTAACACAAGCAGAAAGTGGTCGGAAAATTTGTCTAGAGTTTTCATCAATTATCCCATCTTGCTCATCGCAAACTGAAACACACATCCCGATTGATGGTGGAGTAACCCATTTTCCTTCCCAAGTACCAAAAACTCTAGTGCAGCTGAACAGAGAAACCTTACAGATGTACTCTGTGCAAGGTTTAAGATCACAGATCTTGAATTTCTTCTCTGGCCTTAGAACAATGCAAGTGGGTTTTTCAGGGTATTGCTTCATATTTGATTTCCGGTGCCATATCCTGCAACCCAAGAACTCCTCAAAAAGTCGATCGTCATACTCCAGTACAATGACAACTGATGTCGGGAAAGATTCTTCAAAACGTATTCGGCATGCTGTGAAGATCAAGATAAGATTAGCTAACAGAAACTAGACAAACTTGCAAGGAGAATAAGAAAGTAGGAGTAAATAAATGAAAACTTGGAAAAATCTTTGTCGATGTCACTGAACCCATCTCATTCAGGGTTCTAGTGTATTGTTCCAAAAAACGTAGTTAAATTTTTTTCAATAGGAAGCAGCTTCATTCTTGGATACTGGTTAGACATATCGAACTATCCATGATGTAGCTATTATGCATGAATCCTAGATAAGTTGGTGCAATGGGATGGAAATGGGGAAATAGTAATTATTAACTCGGTTCAGCTGGTCACTGTCTCCAACCATTGAATTCTACTCGCTATATAAATTGTAAAGGTAAGTAACTATATATACATATTCCTACAAGAATAGGCACATATGTCATTGGAATCCATCAGTTAATTATACGTTCTGAAAGACTAGTAAAATTCTTACTTGGTGAATCTTTCTGACCAAAAGAGCCAGTATAGAGCTGGGAAGACAAGGCATCAAAAGCTTCTAAAGCAGAGGTGCACAACTTCTGAACCTCAGTGCCACAAGCGAGCCTATTGACTATACCTCGGCCCATTCTTTCACATACACGATCAAGAGGCCCAAGTTCCTTCTTGAGTTTTTTTGCAGCAGTGTCGATACGCTTATGCAGATCCTTATACCGCTCAGTTCCATCAAGAATCTTGTGACACAAGGAGATGCGTAAACAAAGCACATCCACACGTCTAGCCTCCTTTGCAACCAATAACTGTTTTCTCCAGGTGCTGGACAAAATAAAGATTTAGCAGAAAGCTGATTCTATCACAAGACTTTCTCATTAATTAATGCAGCAAGAATAGATGATGATTGATGAAGTAACCCATTTCCTAAAACTTGATTCATTTACTGGTAGAATTGGTACCTGCTTGATGTGGCATGCCACTATCTTTAGTTGTAGCCTTGTAGGTGACATACAATGAAGGAAATGGAAATCTAGTATTAACTTTTTATCTTATTTTTTTTGAGTAATTGGCAATGAATTGAGTANAAAAAAAAAAAGAAATTACACACAGAAAAGCAAACATATATTGATGAACTGTTAGTAAAATCCGTCAGAAATCAAGAGAAGCAAGTATATGGCATCAATCTATATCTTTAATCATGGGAATACACCTGTGCAGATAATAGAAGTCTTCAATATCCAAGATAATGGAGCTTTACATAGCTGCTTACCTCATTAAATCATTAAGTTTCCCGCAAGAAACACAGTAGAACCTTCCATCTAATTTTCCGCATTTACCATTCTTCATAATACCCGCTCTGTCATGCCTGAGTGCACATTTTAGATGACAAGACATCCCACATGAACCACCCTCATTAGAAAGATCAGAATCACAAGTCAACCAAAGACTTGGGTCCTTATTATCATCATAGCGATGGCAGACACAGCATGAGCACCTCTTGCAGAAACCATCTTCAGGTCCTAGAGTAGCTTTGCATGCAAGATTCGGACACAATATAGTTTTAACTTCATCATTGATCATGCTTGCTCCATGTACTTGATCCTGGTTCATTGGTAGTTGAACGTACTCTTCATTCTTTCTCTGCTTCTTAGCTCCATTTGGACTTTTAGGCAGAGAAAAATCAAGAGGGTTATCAGTATTCTTCCTCTTTGAGTTTTTAGATATTAACTTTAGAAGGTGCTCTATCATTCTAAGTTTGGTAAACCCACTGTATTTTCTTTCTTTACCCATTTCAGCACAGATAATTTCTAGTAGCTCTTTGCGGCTAAACGAACTAAGAATCTCAGGAGCTTCATCCGACCACTGAGCAATTTCACGAACTAGCTCCCTCTTCTCTTCCAATGGAAGACCGCTACATTTTGCAGGGTCAAGGACAAAACCTGTTTGTACAAGATATGAACAGGTTATCACTCCAAGATATTAACATTTTCAGTGCCCTCAGGACCATGCCCTTCAAAACAAGGGGACAAAAACAGGAATTCCCTCTAGATCTGTGAAGATGGTAGTTTGACAGAGCAATCAGATAAAATAACAACTCTTAAAAGAAATCACCCTCACTCTTTCTCATCTCTCTCTTTTTATGTATGGCATTCTCCTAAACTTGTAATGAAAAAAAATAATAATTAATCATAGTTTATTAAGCAATTGATCTTCTATAAAAATTAGTTGTGAGTTACTTCTTCACATATAGCATAAATTTAATCGATAATAAAGTGTCTATGGAGATATATCTAGTTCTAGTATCCTCATTTTATTAAGGTAGGTGTCACCACAATATTCTAAGGGGTTCCTAATTGTAATCATGTGCTTCCTGACAAGGTTTTAGCAATCAGAATTTGTGCAAACATAAGCTTATGACTTGCTTGCCTCTCAACAAAATGTCCCAACTCCCAGCAGCTTTTCCATCTTTGTTTATTGACAGAGGGAAGTAAGCGGCTGAAATTTCAGTTTGATTAAAGATATGACCTTTAAAGCTATTAACAAGATGAGGTATCCATATATTGATTCCCAATATTTCCATTAGCACATATAACCTGAAGCTTAAATTAAACTTTAGAGCATCTAGTCCCAGACTGCTAATAGACTATCACAAATCTTATGCTGAATTTGCTCTTATATTTCTTCACATCAGAAAACTGAAATCTGCTGATTAACTTATGGCTGCATAAAAGACTAGTCATTGACATTCACTGAGTCTTCCCAGGTTATCTTTATTAATTTCTCACAACTAACAGATTATAGAAAATACTCTAAATACTAAAGAAAAAGCTCCGACTCAAGGATGACAGATCAAGTGCTAATGATATACTAATTACTAACTAAAAAATGACAGCAAAGACACATCGCAGAATAAAAGTAGGACAATCATGAGAAGTGCAGAACATAGCAGCTAAAACTAAACAAAACTGTTTCTAAAAGATCAAATTGGAACAAACTGTTTCAAGATGCATGCTAAATCTTACATCTTTATCACGGTGGTGGCAACTTCAAAACCAATCAAATGTTCTAAGATGAGGGACACCAATGCAACAATACTTTCCCACCCTTCTCTATCTTAATTCTTAGATATGTTCTTTGCATCGTGGCTTCAACAACATGACTGGTTAATAGCTACAACACAAATTTTATCTCCTAATAAAATTCAGCAAAATTTGTAAGTTGGCTTCATCTTACATATGTTGCTTATGTAACCATCTTTATCCAGCGTAAAAGCCCTTAACTTGCAGAAAGAAAAGGGAAAAAAAAAAAAAAAAACCTCAATGTGCTGAAGACATGCATAGCATGTTTGTTAGTCATCTTTGCTTTCACATCCAAATTGCATTTCTCTTCTTAAATTTTTCATCTATCACTTTGAGTAAATATTAACTTCATTACATGAAAATGCAGCACACTTTATGATTGAAGATTCTTCTCCAATACAGCCTCATTAAGTTGATTACAAAAAATAAAAATAAATGAACGTACTTAGCACGTAGAAAACATCCACAAGGGTAATGCAAAAATGCGGGAAATTGGTACATTAGAGAGGATCTTAATCACAGGAATAGTAGTCCAAAAGATGGGAGGAATGCTCAATCACCAGTAATTACATAACCCATTTGACATAAAATCCTAATAATTCACCCAAAAAAAAGTTTCTACAGGTTACATCTATAATATGAACTATGAACAGTCTCAGCTAACAGCACCCAATTCCTGTCACATCACAAGCCCCCTTTATTTCCTTCTCTCCTTTTCACCATCTTGTATCACCAAAGTTCTCCACTCACCAATGTGCATTACATAATTCCACTTAAACTTCATAAATCTAACATCCCAGAAAACAAAACCCCCAAAACTCCACTAACATGCATTGACAAAAGCACAAGCAGCAAAAGGAAAAATACCCAGAAAAAGGGGTTAAAACAATTGTGTATAAGAAGCCCAGAAATCAACAAACCCACAATTATTTCCCCTCAATGTTACATACATTGTCAAGATACAAGATACAACATTATAAAGCATGGAAAACCATAAAAACCATTGATTACAAAACAGCCAAAACAAACCCACAGAAAAAAAACACAGATACCCAAAAAAGAACTCACCTTTGAAATTCGGCTCCATGGCGTAAATAAAACGTAAAAAACCCAACGAGAAAATAAAACAAAAAAATCAAAACCCTTGTGAGTGTTTTAGGTGTTAGACATTGTTGAGGGGGAGGAGAGAGAAAAGAGGGAGTGTCGAAAGGGAGAGGTTTTTAGAAGAAGAGAAGGTTGATGAGGAGAGAGAGTGGGAGAGGAGAGAGAAAAAGAAGAGAGAAAGAGAAAGAGAGTGGGTTGTGTGTGAGTGTTGGTGTTATAAATTTGAGGATTTGGTTAACATCGAGACGCGAATCAAAAGGAATCAAGTGTTTTCTGCTTCTTTTCTTTCTCTCTTTTATATTTGGAATTAATAGTATTATCACTTTTATTAGACGACTCAATTCAATATTGATTTTAGTACAATTTTTTAAATATAAAATATTATACCAATCCGTTTAATATATCCAAGTATATAGAAAACTAGTACTGATAATTAATGAATTGGTAATGGTGATTTAAAATTGGTACTATTGGAGTACCAAATTTTTTTCATCCAATTCCACTTTTGTGTATCTTATCTTTACCTACCCACTACCACTTTTTACCTATTTAGCACTTGTATATATAAAAATCTGTCTAATAAGAGATGGAATGTTTTATAAATTAGCTTAAATTATAAAAAATTATCTTAAATTGTTAAAAGCCATCTTTGAATTACGAAATACACCATTAAATCGACTCGTAAGATGGTTAGATAGTTATACCCAAAATTCAAAAATCTAAGTTTTCTCAATTTGAAGCTTATTTTCATTAGTACGAGTATTATTTTATTTGCATTTGCATTGTTGTTGTTGGTTTATTAGAACCCGCAACCATTGGCCACGCCTCCGCGCTATCAATCTCTCTCTTACTTTCTCTATGAGTCTCTTTTTCTCTTTCTTCTTTCTACTACTAACTTTCTTTCTCTCGAGATCAAAAAAAACTCTCTTTCTCTCTCCTCCAAATAGCAAAAAGAGCAAGGGATTGGTTTTCTTTCCGGATCAGATTTTTCTTCGTCATTTGGGTTTTTATTTTTGCATAGTCATATAGAGACATTAGAGATAGAGTAGTTTTGGATGGAGTTCAATTATGGGCCGAACCTAATAATCATAGGCCCATAAATTGAACAGATGGTATAATATTTCTCCCTCCATTCACTGATAAAAGTGACGTATTCCGTTTTGGTACGTTCACATATAAAAGTTACACCCTCCAATTTTGGCAAAAAAGTTCCTTAAAAGTACTAAATTATCCTTAGCTTTTTTTTTTGATGAAATATCCTTAGCTTTTTCACTATCATCAACAAGTCATTATCATCTTTACACCCACTAAAGTAAGGGCAGTTTGACAATTTTATTCTCTCCTTAAATTTTATGCCCAATAGTATATGTAACATTTATTAGTGAATTGAGGGAGTAATAAAAGTTGGCTACAAATCAAAATTTTTGTCAACTATTGAGTTAAATTCGAGTAATGTTCTTTTCAATTTATTTTATTATTCATGTTCTTTTCAATAAAATCAATAAAAAAAATTATAAAATTTATCTCAGTGAATCAATAGAATCAACAAAAATAAACTGAATATACAAAAATCAATAATCAGCAATAAATATCAACGAAGAGAACCTGAATAAACCAGAGCAACAACTCTGAACTCAATTTGTTTTGTTTGATAAACGAATCAAATTTAAACTTTGGTCCCATTCAACAAACACATTAATATCCAACTATCCAAGCTACATAATGTTTGTGTTGCTATGACCTTCCAGCCTACATAATTCTCATACATAAATATATCCCCCAATTTATTTCAATCTCGAGCTATGCAAAATTATGAAATCATTTCATTTTGAAAGGCTAGTTGACAAAATTTTGTAAATATTTATTGTTGAAGCTATTTCATACTTAGGTTTCGATGTTACATTAGTTAGTTTTTATTCACTATATTAAGGTTGAGTTTATATCAACTGAAAGTACTTGAGGTGAACTGAATTGAATGGACAATAAATCAATAGCAATAATGAGAGAAAAATTAGCTAACCTGAATTGAACTGAATTAAAATAGAATTCAATAAGATGAATCAAAATACATCCTTATTTGTAAAAAACACATTGACCAAATACATTAATTAATATTTTTATATGGAGTAGGAAAATATAAACAAGATACTGGCCCAAATTGAAAAATGTTAGGACACAGCCCATTGTTACCTTGAGTCTGGTTACTCCTGCTCAACTGTACTCCGTCCATTCTCAATTAAAGGTTACGTTCGGTAATCCGCAACTTTTTTTTTTTTTTTTTTTTTTCACCGCCTCACCAACATTCCTTATACTCCCTATTCTCTTTTTCTTTTAACGGTCATAATCTCACTCACTCAGTCACTCTCTCTTTCTTCCACAAAATTAAACCCCAAACCTCCATAGCCATGGTTATGGCAAGGGACAATGGAAAAATCGGCCAGGTTAATGATGATCGATCCCGCGACCATGGAAGAAAACGGGAGTTGATGGTGATGATGACGAAATTGAAGAAGAGGGCGACGATTGAGAGCGAAACTGAGAATTTGGTTAAGAGGAAGAAAGTTGAATGGAGGGTTCTAGGTGGATAATTACCTTGTCGTCGCATTGGAAATTAGGTAAAAATCAAGTTATTGTTATCTTAAAAGTTTTTTCGTTAGGGTTTGTGGGTGAGGTTTTGCGGTTCTTTTTTCTGAATTTCTTAGGGTTATTCTAAGTTGTTGATGATTTTGTCCTTTTTGCATTCTATGTTATTGATTTATTGTGTTGTGTGATGGTTTGATTTTATTTGTTTTCTATGCCTTATTTGTTTTGTGGTTTTGTGAGATAATTGTTTGTTCTTCGTACTGTTCTTGAATTCTTGATGCATTGCAAGCAAAATGGTAAATGGTTGGTGGCGTTTTTGGGGTTGAATTTGAAGCCGTTGGGTTTTTTTATTTTTATTTTTTATTTTTAGCACATATAGGATGAACATTTGCTAAGAGAAGAGAACATAGATTATCGTCGTCGCAAGTAGTAGCTTTTGCGGTTTTGCTGCTCTATGGTTCTTGTTCCCTTCTCTCTCGTGCCTTGGGGAAGGTGACTGTTTTCTTGATGGCGTAGTTCATCTCCGAGTAAGTCCTCAGTTTCCATACCTGGCCATCTCTCTGTTGGTATAATGGAAGAAACTGATATAAATAAGTGAACTTGGCAATGGCCGCATCGACTTAGGTTGCTTTTGTTAGCCAGAGCTGTGATGGGTTTATTGGCAGCGTTGGATCTATTGGACTAATTTCTTGCCATGGTTCTCTTGGCTCTTAGATGGCCGGTGTGGCTCTGTGTTGAAACTTGAATGTTTGATCGATTAGTTTGCAAAAGGATCCTCCTTACCGAACCAAACAAAAGGAGTTGACAAAGCTAAAGATGTTTGCAGTTTTATAATTATCAATGGAGAACTATATAACTGAGGGCGAGACTTGAAATTGAAAAATCAAAATGCTGAAGCAAACTAGTTTTCGTAGTTGACAAGAGGCAATTCGTTAAGGAAGTATAGTTGTTAGGGGATCTCTGTTTCATTAAGGAAGTATAGTTGTTAGGGTTATACTATGAAGTAGTAGTTCAGTTGTAGGTTCGATGGCCTATACTCTACATGTAGACAAGGGTTTTCTCCTCCGAATATTTTGTTCTGCAAGTTGATCAGCCAGCACGTCCCTTCATCATTTTTTTTTCAAGTTTCTGAGAATAAAATCTACCTCAATGAAGATTGGTAAAAAAATTTAAGCTCTAGCAGCAGCATAAGAGAGTTGAACCTTGGAAGGGAAGCATGGGAAATGCCAAAGAACCTAGCACAATTCCATTTTTTGAATCCCTGGGCATCTTCTAATGTTCTTCAAAATTAAACAATGCCCATGTGAATTATGTTTTTCCAGCTAGTTACAATTGTATTGACAACTTAAAGCCATTTTTTTACTGTATTTTCCAAATCCACATATTCCTCTTAGAAGAACCCATTTCGCTTCTTGAAGCATACCTTAATTGTAAAGGGAAACAACATGGAACGTCGCATTAAATGACTTGGTCGATTAAACCAACTATCCAACCGTATTCTAGTTGTACTGCCATTGCTAGGAATCATGAAAGCATACTACAAACCAAGTTGTATGTCTCTGCTTTATGGAAGCAACAATACCTTTCCATAGAGTAGAAGCTTAGGGTTGAATTAGGGCAGCTGACATGTTTCACCAATGAGGTTGTCGGGTTGAAATAGGGCGGCTGACCCATGTCTCTTTTAATTCCCCTCCCTCCCCCCCCAAAAAAAATCTGCATCACTCCAAATTTGGCCTATCAGAGGAGGGCCATATTCAAGTATCTCAATCTAGCAATGCTTAAACCTCATCTTCTTTACTCGACGTGATAATTCACCTGGCTATGCAACCGTTTTTTAATCTATTACCTAGAAACACCTTCGTTCAACTTTTTTCCAACACCTCGAGTTGAAGGACTGATGTATTATAGTGTTCCCAAGACATATCCAACTACTTAGCAACCTTTTAAATTTCTTGAACTGTTGCAAATGAAATGGCCTTTGGACTATGTCTAATATGGTATTGCTTGAAAGGAAGATCCTCTGTTTTATGAGCTGTGAAAATATAATAATTCAGTAACATTACTCCCCAAATTTGTATCCCAATTTAAATTCACCATTCATCTTTTGCAAATTTAGGGCTTGTTTGTTTACTCTTTCAAAAGTTTGCAATTAATGTACGATGCCTACTTTTGAGTCAAAAATGAAGTTTGGTTGCAAATGATGTTCTTAATTGATTATTTACCAATAACAAAGACTCGAAGAGTTTAAATTCAAATAGTGAAGAATTTCCATTTTTGAAATTTAAAAAAAAAGTTTTCATTTTTTCCACTATTTTTTCCTGTTTTCAAGCTCATGACTCACTATATCTTTATTTCCATATTTTTTGGTTGTACAATTTGAGAGATTATTTTTGAGTACAAATTTTGGTTTGAAAACAATACATTATTTTTAACAGCAAATTCTCAGAAAATAGCTACTTATTTGGACAATGCAAAGGTGTTGGTTTTGAATAGAAAGGAAGTTTCTGTTTCTCTCTCATTTGTTTGTAACTATGTTTGCTTCTCTCTCTCCTCTTTCTCCTACCATTTATCCCAAATGCATTCTATAAAATTCACCCTCTTTCTAAACTTCAAACTTTGTATCTTATGTAGAACATTTTAAACCAAGGTCATGGAAGTGAGGTTATTTCTTTTTTCTTTGAACAATTTTTTTTAAAAACATAGGGCTGAAGAATAGAAATTTTATGAGTGAAAATTTTCCACTTCTGAAATTGAGAAAAACGGGCTCACTCTTCTTGTTTTTACATATCTTGTTTCTCCCTCACTCTTACCCTCGTGCTTTTTCTGTTTCTTCAAAGCATTTCTGTGATATATTTTCTTCCTTTATTGTTACATGTTCTTCAACTCATGAGTCACCAAATCTGTATGTCCATTTTTTTGGGTTGTGTAAATTGAAATGTTATTTTGATACAAATTAAGTTTGGTTTTAAGCATTTCATTATTTTTAATAGCAAAAGCTCAAAAAATAGCTATTTTGGATAATGCAAAGGTGCTGGTTTGAAAAGAAAGGAATTTTCCATTTCTCTCCTTTGTTTATAACTATGTTTGCCTTTCCTCTCTCTATATTTTTTTTCGAATTTTCATCCTCTCATTTGAACTGTAAACTTTGTGTCACATTGTAGAATATTTTTAGTGGAAGTTCTTTCATTTTGAAATGTTGGTTTTGATTTTATGTTTATAATGATGAATTTTTCGATTGCCAAGGTTTTCTCTTTTCCGACACATTTTCATTTTTAAAATTTTTTTGTTTTATCTGTATTCTAGAGGCATTCAAACAAGGTTCTTCTCTCTCTCTCTCTCTCTCTCTCTCCTCCCCCCACCTCTTCTGAAACTTGAGTTTCAGAAGTTGAAAGTTCACTGTAAAGTTAATTATATAATTTATTTACTGATACAAGTAGGCTGGAAATATTCTTGTTCTTCTAAATGATTCACATGTTGATGAAAGCTAAGGCTGTTGACTTTGATGTGGTATAATTAAAAGTGCAACAGGGGAAACTTCATTGTTAGTGCCAAGATAATTTTTTATATTTCATTGGATGGTGACGAGAGTTGAATTGACATTTTGGCACTTAATTAACTGAGCATTTCCAGGATAAGTACTAGGAATACTAGTTAATAAATACCTGAAGAATTATTTGTGCACTTGAAACAGTAGATTATAGCCCGCATATATTAAACTATAATCTTTGTTTGGTACCCTCAATTCATGAATTTTAAACATATTGACTTTGTGTTTAGGAGAAGAAAAGGAATATATCTTCATTCATTCTGCAGTTAGAATGTTTCCTTTTCTGGTTTGGTCCAAATCCACCATCAGTATGGAGGCATATGCTAGAACCTTTGTTCTGCAAGCGAAGGCCTTAATAATAAGAATACTCACTAGTTGTCACCTCATGGACTCTACGTAATTTATACTTCTCACCTCTTACATAAAACTACTTCCCAGTTATCTGCGCGTATACATATTTTTAGTTCAACCAGATCAATTAATCAATACTACCTTGGCATAAGAATACAATCTTACCCAAATGAACACTGAACAATTCATATCAAATCATTATCATTCAGTCAGAATTCATCAATATGTAGCAATGTATCTTTAAAGTTTTTATTTTCCCTTTTGCAAACACTAATGTGGCACTTACTTGGATGTAATAGTCATTATATGATTGTAAACATGCTCATAATTACATGTAAAACTTGCAGTTGTTTTTGTGGTTGTAAGTATCATTACTTGTAGTCAATGATAATTGCACTGGTTAACCTTAAGCAATTGTGATTGCAATGACACATGTAAGTAATTACACTCTTCTCACTCCTTTTGTTCTCTACTTTACTAGATAAAGTGATGTAATACTCTGTAATTACATTTACTTCCAAGTAAATAAGCCCTAACCAGACACAAGGTTTCTGAAATAAAACCACAACAAAATAGAATCATTTTTCTGTGACATACTTTAACAAGTTATGACAAACCCTTTCATATAAGATCTAAGATACTTCTGACTTTAAGTAAACAATTTAAAGTTGGATGTCTGAATTAGTCCTAGTCAACTTTCTTCATCTTCTTTTTTTCTATTTCATTTTGTCCTCTTGCAGATGATTCTGATTGACTGACTGTAGGTGGATGCAGTATAAATGCATCCTGCAGTTTTTAAAATTTGTAGCACCCTTTCATATATCCAATTAAAGCTCAACCTTCTGTTTCAGTTAAATCATGCTTCTTGTACTATACAGGTCTGTACTTTTGTTGCTGCTCATCATACTGAGCAACGAAGGCAGTACAGCTGTAGGCACAGACTATTGCTCAAAAAGCGAAAATGTCATTGCTAGCATTGGTGCAATTGTAGATCACAATACTCGTATAGGCAAGGAACAGGAAATAGCCATGAAAATTGCGGTTGAAGATGCTCACAGACATGGCTGCAAGCGGATAACCCTGCATCTCAGAGGTTCTTCTCTGAGCTCAGCTTCTGCCACTTCCACTGGTAAGACAACATTACTAAGTGTAGAACAGTAGAAGTCATTTAAAAAAAAAAGAAATAACTTTAATGAGTCATTTTAGTCTCCATTAGAAAAGTTAGCAGTGACAATTTCAGCTAATCATCTCCATAAGAAATGGACAGTACAGATATTTTGCATTCCCACATTTCTATAGAAGTGTGCCATTTATAAGGTCATCTAGACCTCCACATACCTTGTCCCATTTATAAGTTCAGCTGTTATTTTACAACCGGAAGGCAACTTTCCCTCCTTGAAGTAACTGAGATAGTATAATTTTCTCTCTCTTATGATGAGGGAACTGAGATGATTACTTATATAAGCAGGGTAGAATATAATTTAGATAATTCATTTCTGGCTTTAAGACATCACTATGCGCGGTTTCTTTTCTTTTTTTCTAACACCTACTACTAGATACTAGCATCAGTGACCATTTATTGGTTCATACAAGGTCTTCTTACTAACTATGCCTGCAGCACTGAAGCTCATAGATGACGAGAAAGTTCAGGCCCTCGTGGGAACACTACCATTTCCAGAAGCTGTAGTCTTGTCTGAAATTCACAGGAATTCCTTGGAAAACATTCCCATTATATTCTTAAACCCGACAGCTTTGCCTCCCTCATTAGTATCAGGGAGACCATCCAATCTGATCCAAATGGCCGACGATATCTCCGTCCATATGCAATGTCTTGCTGCAATTATCAGTTATTTCCAATGGCAAAGGGTAACAGTTATCTATGAGAAAAGTTATGCTTTTGCTCTTGACTATGAACTTGTTGCTTCTCTATCAGATTCACTTAAGTCTGTTGGTGCAAGTATTGTGCAACATGTCGCTTTTTCTCCCATACACTCTTCTCCAGACCCTGAAATTATCATCGAGCAAGAGCTTCAGAAGCTCAAAAGTGAGAGCAACCGCGTCTTTATAGTCTTGCATTCTTCTCTCCAGCTAGCCACCCGTCTTTTCCAAAAGGCGAAACAGATGGAAATGGTGGAGAAAGATTTTGTTTGGATTGTCTCGGATGAGATTGCCAGTTTACTCGATTCTTTTGACTCGTCAGACATTGCTTCCATGCAAGGTGTCATCGGGTATAAGACCAACTTTGTTGACATAACAAAGTCCTTCAAAGAGTTCAAGATCAAGTTCCAGAAAAGCTATCTTGCAAAATACCCTGATCAAGGAAACCTGAATCCTAGTATATTTGCTTTAAGGGCATATGACGCTATACAAGCAATTGGTGCAGCCAAAAATTTGAACTCTAAGGTACTATTGTCCCACCTCGTGTTGAGCAACTTTGAGGGGTTGAGTGGGAATGTGAGCTTCAGAAGCGGTGAACTAGAAAGATCACCGACCTTCCAAATCATCAATGTGGTGGGAAAAAGCTACAAGGAATTGGCCTTTTGGTCCTCAGAATTTGGATTCTCAAAGGGCCTCCCTAAACAAAGTGTCGGAATAGAGAGCATGAATAATTTGAGAAATATTGATCATTTTGAGTTAGGCCCTGTTTACTGGCCGGGTGGTCAGCAGAAAGTTCCGAGGGGATGGACTTTTGGGGTTAGCACTGAGAAGCCGTTGAGAATAGGGGTTCCGGCTTCCGGTGCTTTCCGTCAGTTTGTTAATGTGAGCATTGACATGGCACATAATAACAGGACATCTATCACAGGATATGCAGTTGATGTGTTCAAAGCCTCTATTAAATACCTTCCCTATGATCTGCCTTTTGTGCTAGTCCCATTTTATGGCACATATGATGAACTGGTCCATGAGATCTATAAGAAGGTAAGCGTCATTTGTGTTTTGGTCAATCTATGTTTCTTTGTCTTGGCTAGATTCAAATTACCTTTGCCAGGGTAAGTTGAGAATCTTATTTTTGACATTGACTCTCTCACTATTGCATAGCAGATAGTCATGTAGTCATACAATAGACACTGCTCATATAAATATGAGCCGCTAGGCTCACCGAATTTCAAGCAATTAATTCTTATCTTGCACAAATTTAATATGTTTGCGCCATGTGGATGATGTCAAAGTATAATATTGTTAGTTCCATTTCTGTTTGAAGTTCAATTAAATCATTTGTAACATTACACACATCTGGTGCCAACTATAAGCTAGGTGCGAACTATGCGAAACTAATAATATCAGCCGTCGACATTATTAATGGACGGATGAGATTTTAACATTCCATTCACACGCAAGAAGGTTTTAAACCCAAACCCCATTC
>BSSO01001663.1:0-22448 GCA_030267885.1 Mesembryanthemum crystallinum | reverse complement strand
CATACCCCTGATTTAAAGGACAAAAACCGTATAGCCTATTCCAAATGCAAAATTCTCAAAGTCATTCCTACCTCAGAATGGGTATCTATTTATGCAACCAAACAATTCTCAGTCCCATATCAGCCACAGAAATTTAAGTTCCACTACAATGCTCAGACATTAAGTTAAACCATCTGTGCTTTGCGGATGATTTACTAATGTTTTGTAGGGGGATGCTCAATCTGTGACCCTCATGATTAGGGGTTTTGCTACTTTTTCAAGAGCCTCTGGTCTTGAAGCAAACAAAGGGAAATCTGCTCTCTATTTTTCCAAAGTGCCTCAATAGGTAACTGACTCCCTCTCTGCCTCTTCTGGTTTTCCATTGGAAAAGTTTCCTTTCAAATATTTGGGGATTCCAATATCCCGTAGGAGACTCTCAAAAGCTGATTGTGAAATGCTCATAGATAAAACGATATCCAAAATAAGGGTATGGGGTTCAAAACATTTGTCATATGCTGGTAGATCTATGTTGGTCAATTCTGTTCTCCTCAGTTTGCATACATATTGGTCTCAGATTATGGTGCTCCCACAACATATCCTACAAAAGATTACTGCTATTTGTAGAAGTTATTTATGGGAAGGTAGAGTGGAACTTACTAAATCACCTCCAGTTGCTTGGGAAAATGTTTGCAGATCAAAAAGAGAAGGAGGGTTGGGCATCACCAATGCAATGGTATGGAACTTGGCTGCCATGGCTAAGTATACTTGGAATATAGCTTCAAAAGCTGATCTTCTATGGGTCAAATGGGTTAACTCAATCTATATCAAAGGCAAAGATTGGTGGCAGTACAAATGCAAGGGTGCAGAGAGCTGGTACTGGAAGAAGATATGCGAGGTGAAAGAAAAAATGCAGGCATGCTACATCAACAATAAATGGTGTGGCCACCCATCTAGTGTCTACTCCATTTCTAGTGGCTATACATGGTTGCAAGCCCGGGCACTAAAAGTTCCATGGTTTTTCTGGGTTTGGAGTAAATTTTATCAACCTAAACACTTTTATTTGTTGGTTGATCATGCAGCAGAGACTGAAAGTTAAGAGCAAACTTCACCAATTTGGAGTTAGCGCTGATGACAGATGTGTAATGTGTGATGATGAGGCTGAAACCCATCCCCACCTATTCTTCTCCTGTGCCTTTAGTAACAAGTGTATCAAGGAGCTGCTTTATTGGTTTGGTCTGAATCCAAAATGTTATGATATTTGTTATCTATAGAGATGGATACAGAGAAATAGGAAGCTGAACAAATTCAGAAGAAGAGTAGTCTATGCTACTTTGGCTAGCTTGGCCTACAATCTGTGGATGATAAGGAATGGAGCAAGAATTAACAGGGTGATGCCTATACCAAAGAAAGTTGTTCTGAAGATAAAATCATAGATGAAATGCAGACTTGAACTAATTTTGCAACACAAAACCTGTAATGCTGATAAGCAATGGTTTTATTCTGTATTTGCTTAGTAGGGGACTGTTATAGATTTTACTTGATTTTAACCTTTAAGGCATTGAGGTAGCCCTTCCTAGAAGGTATGCCTCTCCCTTAAAAGGTATTGTTATGCTTATTTTGCTAAGTTCAATGGTGAATGAGATCACCCTTTAACCAAAAAAAAGAATCCTGCCATGATGGAAAAAAGCTTGGACTACTTCTATGACATCTTTACCAATGATGTCCCAAAAATCCTGATAAAAAGAGGCTCAAAACCATTTGGGCCAGGTGTTCCTTGGATTCATGTCAAATACTGCCTTTCTAATTTTCTCAGCTGAAATAGGTACCAATAACTCTTAATTATCATTATCCGTAACAACAAGATTAATATCAAACAAACCGATATTAACTTGTCCATTGCGGGAACTTTTAAATCTTTTACTATATTCATCAATAAACT
The DNA here is from genome assembly GCA_030267885.1 of Mesembryanthemum crystallinum. NCBI lineage: Eukaryota > Viridiplantae > Streptophyta > Magnoliopsida > Caryophyllales > Aizoaceae > Mesembryanthemum > Mesembryanthemum crystallinum. The sequence continues at coordinate 20,530 of BSSO01001663.1, read as the reverse complement.
ATTCGCGAATAAACTGATCATCATCAATCCAGACACCACTACAACCTGTAACCTATAAATTAGACTTTTCTATTTTCTAACTTTAAACATAAAGTGAAAGTATTTCGAATTCCTAGCCCCTTGAGTAAGCCATTGTTTTCTAGCAACTTTACCCCATAATTTTTGTTCAAACAAGAGTAGTTTTTCTCGTTGTAATAATAATCCACTAGTTTTTCCCCCCATGCGATGCACGGGAAACTACATGAGTGATCTATTTTTTATCTATGTTTTTAAATTTTTTTTTTATTTATTATAAGTGAAACTATAATGTGGTAGTTCTATACTACAAAAGAGGAATTTGAATGAGTGATATATGTTGAGGGAATAAAAATGATACTAACTTAATATTCGATTAGCATCTTTTTGAAATGAGATGAGTTAATTATATCTATTACACTCTATATTGAGTTATGTTTAATGTTCTTTTAACATGTGTAGCTTTTTTTTTTCTATTGGTCTAATACAATGCACCCGTACGATACATGGATTTACTATTTAGGTTTTCTTTTTATACTTAGTTTACAACTTAGGTCAAGTCTTATTTTTATATTTTTTTTAGAGTTAAAATAAATGGTATACTAGTGATTGTAAATTGTACCATACTATTTTCTTAAAGAAAATTAATTGATATTATTAAATTAGACAAATTTATTAGACGATTTTATGAAGTATTAAGAGTTCTGAAATACTATTTCATTTTCTATTGAAGTGTATTCAATGAGAATATGAGAGGTTGTTTTTTTTCTTTATATTAGCTATGTCCCATTATCATGCGACATGGTAATTAAGAGGCCACATCATCATGTGACACATGGCAATCAAGAGGAGGGGGGAGAATCTTGTTGTATTTTAATATATTTTAATAGATAGATTATGAATATTATGCAATGGAGTATAAGTTGGGTTTTGCTGAAGTTGCAATTGAATGGCCTGGACTTATTCAAGATTAGTTTCTAATTTGTAATGAATATTATTACCAAACGTGGACTTACTTCAAGATTTAAATTTAAACTTAACACGTTTAAGTTTTTTCGTAAATCGAAACATACGAGATCCAGTACAAGATTGAACAATAGATCGGGATTGAGGATGAGCACTCCAACCATTTTGATATCGGAAAGGATGATTACAAGAAAAATACCGTGACTGAGTATCCAAAATTAAAGGTGCGTGATTAGAACAAGTAAATGACCAACAGATACAATCGCATTGTCTAGATTGTTAAGTAACCAATCATTAGTGCATATGACACGATCAAGACGTTCATAAATCCAACTATTCCAATATTGTCCATGCCAAGTGAATAACGATCCATTATGTGGAATATGTAATTGATGAACCAAACAATATGCTTGCAATCTTTGAAAACGAGCAGAGTTGTTACCTCCAACCTTTTCACTGAATTGGAACAATTCATTTAAATCTCCAACGATACACGTTGGATGCGAAGAGGTGCTAATGAAGTTGGAAAGTTCATTACAATAGTGATTTTTATCACTATCGTGAGCCAGAGCATAAGTGTCTACAATACATTATGTTAGGTTTGTTTCTTTATTCAAAATTTTAACACCAACAATTTGCATGGTTGTAGTAATGTCCAAGACTTGTATTTTACTCTCATTTCCCTATATTCCCCCTGAATGATAACCAGATCAATAACTATCTTTTTGTCAAACAAAAAATGACAGCCTAGTTGTCTACTATTAGAAGTAGAAACCATAGTTTCGAGCATGAAAACAAGCCTAGAAAATAGTTACAAACTAGAAAATGAAGTTCGGACATAACTTGCGGCTTTTTAACGCCACGAATATTCCAACTAATAATCTTGATCTTATATGAAAGGAATAAACTAGCCTCCTCGGCTAATAAAAAACTGTACTTGAACAAAATACCGTGCAAGAAAAAACAAGGAGTAAAACTTCGGTTTGAGAATACATATGCATAAAGCATAGTATTCAATCCAAAAATAGTCGTAAAACCGAAAATAACTAAGAAGAACCAAATAAAAAATTTGAATAAAACCAATTAGTTACATTAGTATACAAGATCGTGATCGAAAAAAGCCTTGTAACAAGACCAACATCTATCAGCAAAGAGATATAAAAGTTGTCTTCAAATGCCCATATACATAACCACCACCATATACGTAGAGATATTAATGGCAGCAAAAAATGCGGTCAATGTACCTGCAATAGACTACGAAACACCAAAAAAATAATGCCACCCAAGAAAAAACAAATATGTGTACCACTGACACTATAAGAAGCCAAATCAAAACTGTAGCATTCCACCAAGTTTGGAGGAAGAATACAGGAATTGACAAGAAATCTTGAACACAAGGAATACTACTTGGCAAGCAGCAGAAGATTATCCAAGTAATTAATATCAATTCCATTATAATGACATCCCAAATATAAATTTTTTCCATAAAAAAATGACGCTAATTCAATGACAATTTTAGCAGATCATATTGTACTTGTGCTAACTTGAAAATATGAATCCAAAAAATAAGAGAACATTCTTTTATTTGGAGAATTTTACAATGGCCACTACTAAGCGGTGGCCATTGAAACTTTTAATATATACCGTTAGATTTAAGTGAATGAATCTCATGGTCCATTTGCTTTCAATTATAAGTGTTTCACTTATCTCATTTATCAGGTTTGGTTGAACCCAAAAACACTTTGGATCCAACCAAATTGACGAGTATGTATTTTTTCTTATTTTGGTTGCAACCAAAAATTGTTTGGGTCCGACCAAAATGATAAGGTTTCCACAGCCACCATTTAGCGCTGGCCATGGAAGAATTTCCCTATTTGGTTTATATACAACTGCACTATTACAAGAGAACAGTTACGTGTAACCCATAATTTATTATTGAAAGACAACAATAAGAAAAAGAAACAAACTAAAAGAATGACAAGCAACCCATTATTCTTGTCCCACCGTACATAAAACGAAGCCCTACTATAGAGCTCATACACCCTTTGCACATCTGACACACAAGAAGTAACAAAAGACCATTGAAAACATATTGCTACACCCATTAGAACCCGAGTCAAAACACCCTGAGCTAAGATGCCATCATAATGACTATCATGTCGTGCCAAGAAAAACGATCACTTGTGATGTCTCGCAAAATAGATTGCTAGGAGGCCAAGTAGGGCCATTACAAACATGGTCCCTGATAAATAAATGAAAAAAAAGAAGAAAAAAAGAGACATAAACCAAGAGATTGAGTCGTATATCCTGCTGAAGAAGCAAACCAAAAAAATTATGCAAAAAGAGATAAAAAGAGAATAAGACTAAAATAAGCCATGATCATCCTTTGTTGGGGAAGGAAAAAGCCGAGTCAATGGAGTCATCTATACGACGACGCTTAGCAAAATACGTAGATTCTGACATTCGATCTACATCCATTACATCAAGAAAATCATCCATCAATATCCTCATCAATATCATCCAAATTATCCGAAAACCAAAGGTGAAAATCAACATCATCATCTTTACGAGGCGAGGTAGGAGAAGGGATAGAAGATTGAATAATCACAGAAGGATGCTTCTTCTCCAAGGCAGAGTGTCAAGCTTATCAGTCAACATGAGTGGTAAAAAACGACTAGAAGAAACATGGATTATCTCAAAAGAGTGAGGTACAAGATCCGCACTAGAATTCAAAGCATTAATACCACCAGCACCCATAGAGGAATTATGAGTTAAAGGTTGACAAACATTAGGATGGTCAGAAGCACCAACTATATGAGACACGGGAGCAATATCTGGCGGATGAGAAACTGGGGAAGGCGGCTTAAGAGTACGTGTTTTACGCTTGGGAAAAACAGTGATTCATTTATCATTGAGACCATGAGAAAAATTAGTAGTCTCCTCGACTCTATGAGATTATTCAAAAGAAGAAGTCCCTTTAAAGGGAAGTTGGACCCAAATTTATGAACAACAACCTCTAAACAAGTAGGTTTAGGCTTAGACGGACAAGAATCTAACCGGTGTTTATTATCTCCACAAAGAGCACAAATCTCATGAATACCCTCCTATTCTAAACAAAACTCTCGCTAAAGCCTTCAAACTCCACAATTATAACACCACCCCCCCCCCCCCCCGGACAGGCTTAGTAATGTTAATATTAACACAAGCCCTATCAAATTTTACTTTTTTACGGAGAAGAGTAAACTCATGAAGTCTAACTAGAGAGCCAAATGGGCGAAATAACTGATGTAACCAATCCTCATCCCATAGTACCCAAGGGAGTAGTGGAATTCAGATCTACTGATCTACTCTAGTAATCTCATTCTCATAGAGATTGAAAAACGATTGCCACAGAAGAAGGACAAAATTTAGCTCATGTATAAACCAAAGTCTATTATACCAACCCAAAGTTCTATCGTCAACATTAGTAAATCTCACAAGAATCCAATGATTACCCATATCAAAAATAGATATAGCACCCTTAACAAACTTGCAATCATTTTTTAATTTAGTAGAAATAGCCGTAAGAGACAAAATCTCCCCCCAAATCTTACCTATTAGGCGAAGTGATTTAAATTCCTTCATAAGATCAAGCATATTCGAGATAATGGTAGCATTTCTTTCTCCTTCTAGTTGAACGTGAGCCTGAACGTCATTGTCATGACATTGATTGAGATTGCTAGTGAAGCTACTAGGATTAGCAACGAAACGTCCTCCCATTCCGAGGTTGGTGACATCAGAGTAGGAGACGTTGGAGGGGATAATTGCAGTACATCCAACTCGATGATCGCATCTATGTTCACTGTTAGAGTTTGTAGGTTGGGCATGATGAAGATAATGGGTATTTAGACAGGGTGAGTTAACAGTGGCATTGTCGTGGATGGAAGGAGTACCGAGAATAAAATTAAGAAAAGACGTATTAACCTCACTGATAACACTACACAGAATAGACTTTTTAGGAGTAATGAGACTGAACTGAGTTGGGCAGGATGAGCATGTAAAGTGTTTATAGACCACAATCCACAAGAATAACAGTAAGATACAATACAACAATACCAGAAGTTGTACCAATTCAAACGTGTCAAGGATAGAGTATGCAAAGGAAGTAGCAATCAATATGTCATCAAAATAACCATGAACGATACAGCCCAACAAACAGGACACAGAATTAAGTGTCAATCAATATTTAAAATTACAGTGAATTGTGCAATGAATCAAAAAGGTGACTACAAAGAGAATACCACATGCAAAGCCACAAAAACAACCATCACTATCATACTGAGAGCCAACTAACCAACAAAAAATTAACTGTAGTATGCAATTGGCGAATAAATAACATACTATAGGGATAGGAGAGAAAAGGGGGGAAGGGGCGCGATCACTTAAGAGCTGAGAAAGAGGATGAAGACAATTGCCGCGGTTGCTCCCATAAGTCAACTCATCACATCCGCAGCAACCCAGAAGAGAAACGAGCCATACTAATTTGGCAAATGAAATTCGAGGGTTGTGATAAATTTTTGTCAAATTCACCCACAACCATATACCTAGAAAATAATGTGCAAATGTCAAAATTATGCTTGCAATTCGCTGATGAGGCTCGAAATATGACTAACACCTCACATGAAAAGACAGGAATCCAACGTTGATTTGGAAGAATTTGCAAGGGAAGCCCAAATAAAAATGGATTAATTTTCCATTGAAAAATAGTTCATTAATTAAGCAAAAAAAGACAAGAGGAACAATAGATTAGAAGAGAAAAGAAGCAGAAGTTGATGGAAGCAAGGGTAGATCATGAAGCATAGTAGTGATGGTGAAATATCAGGAGGTTTCGTTGGCTCAAGAGGTCACATATCAGTAGAAGGGTCGCGTGTCATATTATCCACATGAAGAGTATGAAAATTTTCCATTCAACTATTATATAGATCATATAAGTTAACAGAAGCTATGGCCCCCATGAGCCTTAATGTAGCTTCATCCATGTTTCTAATTCTATATTATCTCTCTACATTCTCCCTCTCTACCTCTCTCTCTCTCTTTCAAATCTCGCGCTAAAAAAGGCCAACTCTCTGACATCCCAATTTCTCAACACTGGTTCAGAAAGAGGCCAAATTTTGGTTCTTTAGTTTGACTATGGTTGACAAACCTGATACGCCTATCAGGCGCAGGTTACGATGGGTGAGCGGGTCTTCAGAGGGATCCTTTTTTCTTAAGGACCTCCCTCTGTCACCGCCATCCCTGCCGTCGCTTTGCTTCCACCCGCATTTTTTGGGGAAATCGAGGTCGTAGAGCTTGATAGCACTTACCATAGCATATATGAAGATGATGTTCAGGCACGACGCTTTAAAAGTTTTTAGGGGTTGAGAATGATCGAAGCCCTTGAAAATATTTAGTTGTCTCACAATTGAACAATGTTATACTATATGCACGGGAGGAGGACAACCCGACCTCCTTACACAAGGAAGGGTAAACCTCCTTCCCGATGTCATCATAGACATCCTCGAGCCATTTCTTCTACATAACTGCTTCCTTAAGGTGACGGCTGCCTCCACCGTCATCTCATTGTTGTAGTGGACCGAGTGGATGATCCGCAACTTCAAGGTCTCCTCTACCTTGAGCATTGCGTCCCTCAAAATCACCTCCTTAGGAAAAGTACAAATTTTAAACGTTTATAGAGAAAATGAGTAGAGAAAAATTGGGTGAAAATAGTTTACAATTAGTTGTTTTGTTTCAGGAGATTTTGAGAAGCAAACTAGTTTTTTCTTTTTTTTTTTCCCTCTAGATCAGATTATATGTAGTTTGGAGGGGATTTAGAAATGATGTCAAGTGCGATTGCTTGTCTTTTTATTTTAGTAATAACATATTAATGTTTGTTGAACATTGTATCTTATAGGTGTAGAGATAGAGTTGTGAAATGCTAACAAAATTGTTATCTTCGTAGATCGCCCAACTTGATGGGCCAAATCTATAATAATTTTGAACAAATAAAAGATAGTATAAGAATTAATGCTAGTATTTTTCAAAATTCGATTCGAATTTTGTATCATTCTAAGGAAATGGACCTTGTTATATTTATATCTAATAGAAGATAATGAGATAATTTATTTGTTTTGCCACTAACAACCAGCAAGAAAATTATATATTAATGTTATAACTTGTCTAGTTTATTGTGCTAAAAAAGTTATTGCGAATCTCAACTATTTTATCATTTGGGAATTTAAAATTTGCATGACGATGTGGTTGTTCAAGCTCCACTTGAATAAAAAAAAAAAATATTCGAGTGGGAAAATTATGAGAGTATTAGAAGTTTATTATTTGTGGCTTTTGGAGGAAACTTTTTTAGTGTGAATGGAAATTTTTAAATGCGGACATGGCATGTATTTTTCGCTAATGTTTTACGGACACATGTTTTAATAGTAAATGTATATGGAGAATTTGGTTCATTATGAATATGTCATTTAGCATGACTTAGGTTATGAGTACATGTTAAATGTTTTTTTTTTTTTTTTGATAGAAGAGTACATGTTAAATGTTGAAATACTTAATTTGCTACATAACTAATAAAGATATTGGAGAATGAAGATTGGAGAATATATTTGGTCTACATACAGAGCCTATGATCCTAAATGCCTAAACACAAGTTTCCGCTTGCCGGTGGCGGACTTATGTTCATCCGCCACCGGAAAATCCCAATCACAAACACAAACCAATTTCGATTTTTTTTTTCTTCCTTTCAAATCAATTTTGATTTTTTTTCTTCCTTTCAATGAATCTAGATTTAGATATCCATTACCTATGAAATATGATGATGAACCAAAAATTCGCAAGACACAATTTTTTGGAAGATGATGGAGCTACTGCCCGTATCAGCAGTAGATGACAAAAAGATGATCCTGGTGGTTTACAAAATCTGAAAATCACCTAGATAATGAACCTCACCTATTGATGACCATGGATGGCGTCGATTGAATTGATGGAGGTAGCGATAAGAAGTCAACTTCTCCATTCTCGATGATTTGTGAAGACTCGACGTACAGATCGAAAATTCATCGATGACTTGTGAACATTCAATGGATTGAGGATTCACTGACTGGTAAGAACACTAGGAATTGTATCACTTCAATCATAGCGTTCGTGTTACTCGCGCTACGATTGTGAGAGGGTATTGGAGAATGAAGATTGGAAAATATAATTGGTGAATATATTTTCTATGTTATCTAGGAAGAAATATACTCCCTCTGTCCCACAATTAGCTTTCAAAAACACCATATTTTTTGTCCCAAAATTAGCTTTCAAAACCCATAAAATCCTATAACTAATACCCCTCCACTAACACACAAATACAATATAAAAATATACTCTCTCTCCAATCACTTTCTCACTCCAATCACTCACTCTCTTTCTATTATTTTATTCTCTCACAAGTCACAATAATATCTATCTCTATTACTTTAATCTCTCACATAAAATTCCCCTTCTATTTTTTATTCCCTCTAGCAAGGGCAAATTTGTCTACAAAAACTCACCTAAAATCTTGTGCCATCTCCATTTTTGAAAGCTAATTGCGAGACGGAGGGAGTATATTTTTGATATTATATGTTTAAGATATCATATAGAGATCTATTATATTTAGGAAACTAGTATCTCTAGGAGAGTAGTTTACTTGGAGAAGAATCCTATGTACCTCTATAAATATGGGCCTCTCATATATAAATAAGAACAAACCAAATTTATGAGCCATTGAGCCTATTATATTTTATCAATAGATTACAAATAGCAAGACCTAATAAGTGCGTTAACTATTGAACAAATTATTAACAAGACATGCAACATCTAGTCAAGTAATTCTTTTTTAGCTACTACTATCTCCGTTTTAAGTTTATCTTGTCTTTGACTTTTTCACGTTCTACGAGGCGACACTTTGACCATAGATAACTACAATTCTATAACTATAAAAATTAGGGGTGTTCATTAGCGGATATCCGAAATTTTGGATATCCGAAATTTCGGATAGTGATCCGAAAATTCGGGTTCGGATATTCGGATATCCGATATCCGGAAAAAAAAAAATAATTTTTATTTTTTTTCATGTTATAATTTCGGGTTTTTTCGGATATCCGATCAAAATATTTCGGATATTTTCGGATATTTTCGGATATTTCGGATATCCGAATGTAAATATTTTCGGATAATTCGGATATTTTCGGATAATTCGGATATCCGAATCCGAAAAGATCCGAAATATCCGAAAAGATCCGAAATATCCGAAACGATCCGAAAATTTTGGATATCCGAAACTATTCGAATTTTGTAAAAGTGATATCCAAATCCGAACCCGAAATTTCGGATATCCAAATTTCGGATCTCTGAAATTTCGGATATCCATTTTTTCGGATAATTTCGGATCGGGTTTCGGATTTTTCGGATCGAATTTTCGGATTCGGATATTTTTGAACACCCCTAATAAAAATTATAAAAATTTGATATTTGGAAGTGCTAGTTAAAATGAATCTAAAAATATTATTTTTACTTTGTAAAATTTTATAACTTTTCATAATTTAATGGTCAAAGTTTACAATGTTTGACTAAGAAAAAGTCAAAGACAAGATAAACTTGAAACGGATGAAGTATTATATTGGGGAAAAGAAATTTACATTTGAAAAAGGATGACACTACCATTAATATTTGAGTGAAGGTCTCTCATCAAGTGGTAAAATACTTAAAATACAATTTACACAATTAAAAATAGTTGCATTCATTAATAATAAGATGGAAAAACTTAGGTTTGTTATTGTCCAATCCTAGGTGGACACCACTTTGGTAATTAGTTTTATATACAACCCAAAATGTGAATTATTTTATCTTCTAGCACTAGTTTAGGAAAAGATTCGGGCAGGTAATAAAGTATTTTTGGCCGAATTGGGTTGAAAAATTCCCATTGATCATAACAATATATGGGCTAATATTATCAGGCATAAATATCTTAGAGAACATAATTTCTTTGAAGTATAGGCTAAAAGCCAAGACTCTTACATTTGGAAACAAAATATGAAAGAATGAGATACGGCTCGTAAAGGATTGCATTGGATTATTGGTGATGGACAAAACATCTCTTTTTGGGTGGATAGCTGAGCTTTTGATGATAATATAGTTGAACATCTACAATTGAGTTCTCATACGATTAATAATATTGATATTAAAGTTACTGAGCTTATTAAAGATAGCATACGCTGGGATTATGCAAAACCCTCACAGTATGTGCCTAAAAACATAGTAGAACATATTATAGGGTTTTCCAATTTCATATACACCCATTAAATATTCTTTTTGTTGGGGTCTTACTAGCATTAGCAAGTTCAATACAAAGATAACTACTTGGATGTTACATGATCTTGAGAAAGAACAATGCAAATCTTGGCCTTGTAAATGGATTTGGTCATTAAGCATTCGTCCAAAATTGAAAACATTTATGTGGAAACTTTTACATGATGGACTTCCAGTACAGAACACTTTAACAAAACATGGTATGAACATAGATGATTCTTGTTCGTTTTGTATCAATAATTCTGAAGATTACTTTCATTTATTTTCTAATTGTAATATAACAAGATAGATATGGGAAAAATCATCTCATATTCGTTGGATTATGCATAAGGATGGCTCATATTATTGAATGGTGGAATTATTTGAAGGTACATAATCTCACACTGAATTAAGGAAGAGTATTTTCCTTACCTCCCATTTGAAAACTTGATACCGATTATCATACTTATGATACGAACTGAGTATTATCTTTGTAATGTTGATTCAACCACGAGGACATCCACAGTTAATTTAAGTTGGGAAATTGCCATTGAGAATATCATTAAAGTAAATTTCGATGGAGTAAAAAATAAACACGGATCAGGAGCAGGTTTTGTCAGTTTTACGAGATATCAATTATATAAAGGTGGTTGTTACAATCTTGGGACAACTCCTACTTTTGTTGCTGAGGTTGCAACCCATTCAAGGAACGTGTGAGGTTCCGTGCACCATATTTAGCCTAGTCATTGATATTCGACCTTTGTTTTAAAGGATTTCATGATTCCATACTCGTCACACATTTTTTTTTTGGTGAGATACTCGTCACACATTTTAAGAACCCAATCGAGCAGCAAAAGAAGGCATTTATGTTTAGGATACTTCCTACTAGACTCCTTATCCGAGTATAAAGTTTAGAAATATTATTTTCTCTAATGCAATAAAAATTGGAAAATTGGTTTCTAATAATCCAATCTTTCAGCGAGTTGCAAAAAATAATCTCACCTTTCATATTTGCAGAGAATAATCCAACCTTTCACTATAGTTGCACAAAACGATCTCGAGTGGACGCCGTTACCTTTTCTGTTAGATTTTTATGATGTGGCGTTGACTATTATTTCCTTTTCTTTTAATTGGATTCCTTTTTACGTCATTAAAATCTAATGGAGAAGATAACGACATCTACTGGAGACCGTCTTGTGCAACTATAGTAAAATGTGGGATTATTCGTTGCAAATATGAAATGTGTGATTATTTTCTACCACTCGATGAAAGGTTAGATTATTAAAAACCAATTTTCCATAAAAATTTGGCCGGAGTGGAATATCTTATAATCGTTCTTCTTACCCCGCTCTTCCGTGAGGAAGTATAACTGTAACGTGCGAAGCCCTCTCGGTTGACTTTACCTTTCTTGACGGCTGTCAGGTGATTTTGCGACACTCGCCCACCCCAACCCCCCCCCCCCCCCCCCCCTCTCTCTCTCTCCGACCGTAACTCTGGTGCGACTCGCCACATCCCATTCCCATTCCCATGGCCACCTCAAAAGCGCGTGGTTCTCGAACAGCTCCTCTGCCTCACTCTCGCCTCTCCGATACTACTGAGAAGATGGATGGCACTGGTAGCTGGGAAGCCCTTGAATGGAACAAGAATGAGGTCAATTCAAATTCAATTGTTCAATTCATCACATTTATTTCACCCCTAATTAATTCAATTAGGGTTTCTCTCAATTCATGATTTGAATTGTTTGTTTGTTTGCAAAAATTTCCAGCCTTTTCAGCGAACTGTGTCTCATGGATTCTCCAATTTCTTGCTTGAAGCAGAAGAGGTTATAATGGACGTAAGTGCTTATCTAAATCCCTATTTAATTGATTGATTAATTACGGTTCTTGTTATTCCGTGTAATTGAGCATGAATTCTGTGGTTTAGGGATACTTACTTGCACTAGTAATGTTTATTTGTTGGTCTCTTTTTAGGGATATGGTGTTGTTCTTGTGAACAACGACGAAGCGGGTACATTGCTCGTAACCAATTACCGACTGCTTTTTGTGGTGAGTTGGTGTGTGATTTGTTGCTTGTGTTGAGCCCTATCAAATTTGCACGCTACCAGACTCGGGTTGAATTCAATTCTTTTTGTATTCACATGAACTAAATTTCAGTATAGAGGTTGTTTTGGCTCTAAAATTTCTTGTGGTTGGCTATCTATTACGTATGGTTTCAATTTTTGGGCTCCTGTAAGTGTTGAATTCTATGTAGCATCCAGAAATTCTAAGATACCTGTCTTATTAAGCTGCAGCATGCTACGTTTTAGGATCAATTTTTACCATGTTTGGCGACTCTCGGTATTTCAAGGGCTTTATGATCCATTCTTGGCTATTAGTCATCCAAGTACAAAGTGAGAGATGATATGCAAAGATAACATGATACTTCCATATTAAAGTAAACTGGATTTGATAAATATATGTATTGTGGGGGGTTTATCTTACCATCTGAGTTACTTTTCTTTTTTTTTCTTCATTTTGCTGTGTATGATTGATTTAAGAGTGCTCATAAGCTTTAAGTTAGAAGGGATAAATGAGGCGTTAATGAGTTTTAATATAGGGTTTGCAATTATACTCACCTTAAATGAACATGTGCATGCCTTGTGGATGCCAAGGCAAAGCTAGGCTTTGAAACCCATGAGTGTACAACTCACTAGTTGTTACACGGAGTAGTGCTGATTTTTGGTCTACGTTACCATTTGGGGGGGNCCCCCACAAGAGAGACATAATGCCTTCGTATGCTTTTAAATAGAAGGGATAAATGAGGACCCATCTGTACCCCCTTTGTCTTCCTTGTTATTCTCTCCCCCTCCCCGTCTATGTATGTATCTACATCAGGGTACCAAATCTCGGCCGATACGCGACGTAACGGCTGTTACATATCGGTTTTTGAGGTTGCCGATACGCGAAACACCGGTACGTAAAGGGGTATTCAAATAGGCCGTTACATGGCCGATACGACCGTTACATAGCCCAATACGACCGTTAAATAGCCGATAATTGGCCGATACAACCGATAAATGGTCGATACAACCGATATTGCCGATACCAAAATTCATCCCGCGACGACCGCGATCCGATACGCAAAACACGTATCAGTTCGTTTCCGCGATGTTGCGACCGTTACCTCGATCGCGACCGATACCGCGATTTCGAACCCTGATTTACATCTACAATTTTTCATCTGCATCTACATCTATATGTAAATTTAGAAGTTTGTTGTTTTCGGTAATACTCCCTCCGTCCCACTATTAGTTTGTCAAACCAATAGTGCACGAAGATTGAAGAGTTTTATTTTGCCAAGAATGCCCTTGCTAGTTAGAGAGAGGAGAGAGGGGAATGAAAAAATCTGAGTGGGAAAGAGAGGGTGGAATATTTCTTGTTAGTGGTAGTAGAGATAAAGAGTAATAGATGATTATTTTATTAGGATAGTGGGATGCAAAGGGGGTAATGTTAGAAGTTCTTGTGAAAAAATTGGGTTTATAATCATATTAGTGGGACAAATATTTTGGCAACTTGTAAATGTATAGTGGGATGGAGGGAGTATGCATTATTTATTTCTTGAAAATTCCTTGGAACATATGAACAACACAAAAGTGACCCTTTTTTCTGTTAAACTAGTGCCATGGTGTGGTGAACACCGTTGTTATGAGATAACAGATGCTCTGCTAATTATTTGGGAGTTATTGCTCAAATACCCAGCTGAGCTGAAGCTTCATAAACTTGCTATGCGATAACGGGATGGTCATACATCAGTTTGAACAGCACCAAAAAAAAAAAAAAAAAAGATGAAACAAAATAATAAAGAAAGAGCTGTATGCAACCCCCCTATTAGGGTTTAAGGGATAAGGAGGGAATTACTCAAAAAGTTCATTTTACCTTATATATATATGTGTGTGTGTGTGTGTGTTCGTCATGTATAATCTTACGTGCACACATGATATGAATCTGATGAACAAGAGGGACAAAATGGAACTTCTCTTTTCCCCTTGAGCGTATAGTAAGCTCCCACCTCAGGTCCTCAATATCCTTACACCAATCAACCACGTGACAAAATGTTCCTTTTCTCCATATGAAATATTCTCCAAAAAGGGAATAGTTGACAGCACTTAACTATTGTCATGGAGCAGTGGTAACTGGAACCCCTTAACCCCACTGAAATCATGGTTTCGGTAAACTTCTATGTTTGTGCTTCATATAAAAGGGATATAGGGTCAGTTTACCGGAATTGATGAAGTTATGACTGGACTGAAAGAAAACCTACAGGGGTCTTAAAAGTTTGTGAATCAGTGGAAGAAAGATGTAGAAGAGATCTGAGCCATCTAATGTTGGTGCGAGAAGTTTATTAAAGACACTGTCGTTTCCTGATTTGCCAAAGTATTCTTCAGAGAACTGGAGTTATGAAAGGACAATATGACTATGAGATGAGTTTCTGTTTGAAGGTCTTTGTCACCAGTCATGGAGTTTGTCGTATACATTGCTAGCAATTAATAAAAAGTCATTTTGAAAAGCTTTCGTCTTGAATTATGACCCCAAACAGCTTACAACTGTGACCCATTTATATCATTCCAATTTCAATGGCGTACCACATTCCTTTGCTTGTAGCACAACACACACAAACCATGTTTGAGTTAACTACTGACAGTGAACTACCAATACAGGTTCAGAAGTTTGAAAATCAAGCATAAAGTATTAAGATATATAGTTGTTAGTGTTTCTGTAAGGTATATTGGCCTCCTTTCTTCAGAACAAACTTGATGGTGAACACTCTTGAAATTATACTGATACCTTCTGCTCTTTCAAATATCACTAAGTTGAAATATATTAAGAAACCATTCAAACTAAATAAAGTGAGTCTTTCTTTTCATGTAAGGGATAACTGGAGATATTTGCTAAAGGTAATAACTTCCTTGGGTTAAGAGTGAATTGTGCGATTTTAATCAGTATTTGTTTTGTGTAAAATTGTTTTTTGGTGGTAGAAGGATTCCTTTGAGAATCATTTTGTAGAAACTACTACCAGTTAGGTTCCAGCTTCCAGTAAAAGCACTGTTTTGCGATTCTTAGGAGTTTAAAAGACGGTATGATCTAGGAAATGATTGCTGAAATTAAAGTGAGTCTTTCTTTCCATTTAAGGAACTGCTGTAGATATATGGTATAGGTAATAACTTCCCTGTTAAGAGTGAAATGTTTTACTAAAATGAGTCTTTCTTTCCATGTAAGGGGTTGCTGGAGATATATGCTAAAGGTAATAACATTCCTGGGTTAAGAGAGAAGTGTTGGACTTTAATCCCTATTTTATTTTTAAAAATTGGTTTTTGGTGGTAGAAGGATTCCTTTGAAAATCATCGTATAGAAATTACTACGGGTTAGGTTCCAGTGTAAGCATTGTTTTGTAATTTTTAGGAATTTATAAAGGCAGTATGGTCTAGGAAATGAGTCATCACCCTAAAGCCATCATTTTGATTGGCTTGTTGTTATCCAGGAATGCACGATGCACCAGGACAGCACATAGCATGAATATCTGCTTACTAAGTTAAGCACGATGATTGGTCAATAATGATTGTGACGCTTCAGTATTACGCTTATTAATCAGTGTAGCTTGTTGTGATGGGCTAGGAAGCAGCATATTTACCAATTGACAAAACATAATATAGTTTGAAGTCGTCAACTTCCTTTTTATGTCGAGTGGAAAATGGAAGCTGTTGGAAGTTAGTGACCCCTGGAATGCTTCAATATGGCGTTGATTTAGAAAGCTGCCAACTCCTCCCCCCCCCCCCCCCCTCTCTTTATTTTTCACCCCGGACATTGATTATATGTGTGGGAGTCAAAGGGAGGAAAAACATGCATGCTGAACTCATTCACCTCTGTTGTCCTTCATACTGTCCAATTTACCTGACCTGCTGGCCATACTGATGTGTAACATGTAAACCTTACATGGATACGGATATGGATTATTGGAGGTAGGATCTTTCACTAATAGAGGAAAGTAAAAAAAAAAAAAAGAATCTTGGCATGTCCATGTCAAACACTTTTGGAACTCCTACACATCGCACGAGCCTTAACTAATGCAGTTCTGACTCCAATACCTGCCCCACTACCCCGAAAAGAAAATATACTTATTGAGTATCCCTTTATCTCTCAGAGTTGAAAATAATGCTCTGATGCTTCCTGAAAACTGGCTAGAATTCCCCGCTTATAATATACGTAGAGAGATGCATAGAAAGATAGAAACATTTGCTTTATGAATGATGTGCATAAATTGCTAAATAAACACCAATTAATGGAAGATCTGACAAGCAAGGGTTATGTATGTATATTTATGTGTGAGGAGATAGGATACATAAGGATGGAGGAATAGAATATGAGGGGGGACAAATTTATGGATCTGCTAGGTGATTTGGTGATTATCATAATATGAGATGCAGTTATGTGCTACCACGGATGGCAAATACATAATGGTGATACATTCACATTTTAGTGTTTTACTATGAATGACAGTTCTTGGCTTAAATTGTTGTTTGTGGTTCAACTTTCAAGTGTGTATATGCTTCTGTACCACAGTGGTAGATTTGGTTTCCATTTTACAGACTTCTTGTTGCTTTTACTTCTATACCCATTTTATTTGAACAGAAAAATAGAATTTATTTATCAGGAAAGTAATTGCGAAAAGGAACTTAATTTCTATGTCTTAGTATATGCTTTTCTTGTTCGTTTTGCAAGAGTGAGAAAACTAGAGATATAATTGCACTTGGAACAATACCATTGGCGGCAATTGAGAAATTCCATAAACTGGTATGTTTCCCTATCTTTTTCTCCCTGTTGGATCTTTTGCATGTACTAATGTAGCAAAAATTCCTGAAAAAGTGATAAAAGGGCTTTTGTCTTCTCCACCTATTGTTAATATTGAATCGATTGGCTGAAATTCATTCGATTTTCATAATACAGATTAGTCTGTACTTCATTCACCTGTTTCTTCTGTCTGTAGTGCTGCATGTGTTGCCTGCTCTTTGTTGATTAACATGTGAGAAAAGTTAACTACATAAGGAAATTGTACTTTGTGACAAACACTTGGAGGGGAAGCATAGCTCTTCAGATAGACAAAGCATCTTCTTCATATATATGTGCATTTTGCTTCTTTCTCCCTCATTCATCATTTTATTTGCTAATAAAAGACATACTGAAGTTATGAGCTTTAGCCAATACTGGCCCCATAAGAATATTGTGAGTTTCACACTTTACTTTTTATATTATATTGGGTAAGTGTCACAACTGTGGCTGAATTTTCATTTTGTGGCTATGTTTGTGCTGGATACAAATAATTCACTTTTAACTACTTTCAGTTCAGTTTCTTGTATGAAGCTGAATTATATGGAGTTATGTTCTGTTTCGAGTATGAAAAACATTTTGGCTCTGTTAATGGTCCTTGTTCATGCTCTTACTATATGAAGATGATGAGAAAATCTGCTTTGTAATTGAATAATCTCTCTCTCTACTTTCAGGTCCTCAAACATTTATTCTGTNCCCCCCCCCCCCCCCCCCCCGCACTGTTTAAAGAAGAGGCTGAATTAATGATACTGTTGATTTGTCTCCTCAATGGAAGTTTGATAATGTTACTATGTTCACTATGTGGAAAAATAGGTTATCAAGCAAACTTCAGGTTCACGTCATTCAGACAAATCTTCTTCACGGCGGTTTCTGCAGGTTTTCGGTAAATGGCCTGTTCTTTTGTCTCTTATTTTGCTCTCATATTTCTTAGATGGTTGATAATATGTCATAGCAAAAGAGTTGTAAAGAAAATTATATAAGAGAAGGGAAACATCCAAGAAAGATAATTTTTGGTTCCTCTACACAGAAATGTTTGAGAAAATCTCATAGTATGGGAAAAATAAAGAAACTGAGAGAAGCAAATTTAAGCTCACATAAGATGATTTATATCTTATGTTATTGAAAGATGTTTGCACTTCTCTTAGCCATAATTTCTGGAGATATCAGAATTTGTTCTCTGTTTATTACGTACTAGTACTAATATCATCATTGTACTGTTGTCATGATCCTCTGAAGAATTAGCTCAAGTTTTGAGGATTATATATGGTTTGATATGAACAATTGGTATTTTATTCCAATTACTCTTCCGAACATGGTGAAAATTGAAGCTACATTGTCTACAACAATGGATATCGTATATATTAATTCGTAGAGGATACATAGGGTATTTTTGGCAATTTTTAGCTACATTTTCAGTTTCAACTAACTTTTAAGGTTAACTTTTCAGCTAATTTTTCTACTCTCAACGACCAAATAATTTATTCTATTGTTTTCAGCTTTCTTGTCCGAATTTGAGCTTCGACAACTAGTTTTGACTTTTGAGTAGCTATTATTACCACATCCGTCCTTTCTTCAGCTATTTTGTTACTGTTTTATAAAAACTTTGATTTATTTTTTTACCCTGGTGTAGTAATATATGAGCTACCTTATCAGTTAGTTGTGCCAAACATAGAAATAGTATCTTTACAATACTTGTCTTTACCCTGTAAAAAGTGATTAAATGCATTTACCTTGTAAAAACAACACTATATATTTCCAGAGTTCCTTACTTCGAGCCCCTTTATGACAACTTGAGGTTTTTTTTTTTTTTTTTTTTTNTTGGATCGTCAATTTTAGGGCTTATGGGATATGTCCTTTAATGCCCGGATACACATGTTATCTTAAGAAAGAAAACCAATACTTAATATCCCTTGGATCTCTTATTTAGACACATGTAGTAAGTTTCTAAACTTGGCTTGAGGTTATATTTTTTTGTTTGTTCACACTTATAGGTTCTTTTACTCAAAATGTAATTTTCATTTCATATATTTTGGGACATCCAGTTGTGTTTTTTTTTTTTTTTTCCTTCAAATTGTTTTTATATATCATCCTCTATTTTTGGCTTTTGAAAACTGTTTTATGGAATTGGTAAGATGACAACTGTCACGCCACAGAGGTGTTAAGATAGCGAGTGTAGCTCTTGACTTACTAAATATATGTAAATGAGAAATCTTGGATTCCAAAATATGGTTACTGTGACTTGTATCAGTGCTGTCTAGTTGCTGCTTGTGAATAGAGTTATCCCAGTATTGCTAATTGCATAGAGTTGTTGAAAATTGAAATACTGTGTAAAGAATGTTGAAAATTGCATTTGTTGATGATGTCTACAGGCAAGGATATGAGAATTATAGTCTTCGGTTTTCGAGCAAAAACAAAACAGGTAATTCATTGGCATTCACTTGTCTTTTGATTATTGCGTTTTGTGTGAATTGACAATTCCCTTTTGGGGTCAATGTAGAATAATATATTACCGTCATTATATTGACCCTTGAAATAGTGTGATTCTCCTTTCTATTTGTGTTGTCATTCTTATTCCATTTCATATATAGTTTAGTTGGAGTGTTCCAAACAGCGGCCTGAGCTTTTTGATACCAAGTTTTTGAAATTCATCAAGAAACTATGCTGGATTTTGTTCGCAACAAACTGTCCCAATTCATGAAAACCCTACTTTTCTCCCTGCTTATCACTAAAAAGACAAGCTATCAAATATGATAAAATCTTCTCTCAAATTACAATAATTTTGCAGCTAGCTGAAAGTTAAATTGATTTTCAACAAGATAAAAAGTACTCATCAGATAGGAAAATTGTTTCTCAAGTTCTTACAAGTACGTAATATTACTCTAATTTTGATTTGCGTACTGCTGTTTAAAAAATCTTTTGGATCTGTCGAATCTCTGATCGTTCAATTCATGTTATAGTGTTGATGTTTATAAGTTGGGTAACTTTTATATGATGTTGCGATGATTATCACCTCTGAAGCACGGAAACGCCCCCCAGGGTCGCCGTTCCCGTTTCCCGAACGTTTCGGAAACGGAAACGCCTAGGAAACGGGGGGAAACGCAATGAAACGTGTCAGAAAATGACGGGAAACGGGTGGTGTGCGGGACACGGCGCGAAATGCCACCTCATACTCGGGAAACGGGATGGAAACGCGTATCCAGTTTCCCGATCTGATTAATTAGGTAAAAACAAAAAAAAAGAAAAAAAAAAGAAAATTGAAATCTGAATCTCAAACCCTAACCCACGAAACACTGACCACTGGTTGCTTCCGCCTCCTTCTCTCTGTCCACCGGCGTTGTCTGGTGGCGTTG
>BSSO01001662.1:0-22449 GCA_030267885.1 Mesembryanthemum crystallinum | reverse complement strand
GTGATTTGTTGGCTTGACTTGTCTTTAGATTTAAATAAATCATGCATGAAACGAATCTCATGTTCACTTGGCTAAAACACAATGCATGGTAGAAAATACGTGATAAACCACCTAGACATAAACTAGGAATTCGGCTAAAATGTTAAACATCATGTGAATACAATGACAAAGCTTTTTGTTCCATTTGAATAGACTTCACACTCCCGAACCCCACTCTTCCATTGAGCCCAAGGAGTTATTCCCTATCCGGGAATGGGGCGCAAAAGCGGCTTGTTCATGATATCTCTCTAGATATTCGTGTTTAAGCCCTTTAAGCGGTTCCATATTACCTAAAATATGGTGGCGTCGTCTTAAGCATAGTCTCCCGACTAATAATTGAACGTAACATGATAAACGAGGTCACGACACTTCAAATCATAAAAGCAACCAAGAAACCATGCAAACACGACCCGCCAGCGGCCCATCGCATGCACGCACCATCCATCCAATCTGGTGTGGGGCGCTAGGTTTCCCGGCACTACAACAAATTATCACTTAGGCCACGAAATTCACCACGGAAAGTTAAAAATTTGTGGCTTACTTTTAAAGTTCCCATGAAAATTGCCACGAAAAATCATTTTGTGGCATTTTCAAAGAAAATTGGCACGGGTAAATCAAATTTGTGGTAGACTTTCCATGACAAATAATAATTTTTTGGCTATTTCAGGAAAATGGCCACAACTCGAACATTTTCGTGGCCAAGTCGCTACAAATAATACTTTCATGGCTAATAAATTTCCACAAAAATGATAATTTCGTGGCTAGATCGCTACGGCAAAGATATTTCCGTGTCTAAATTGCCATAAACAAAGAAATTTCTGTGGCCAATTTGCCACCAAAAATATATTTCCGTGGCATTTGTTGAAAATTTGTCACTTTTTTTTCATTTAGCAATGCACTTTAAAGAAAAACGCCTATAGTTATATCATAAAATGATTTTAGCTCAATTGGTTATATGCTTGTATGAATTATATAAGATCTCAAGCTCGAAACTCTCTAACGAATCTTTTAATTTTTTTTCAACCATTTTTCCTTTCTAATTAGCCAGTACCAAAAGTGTGGCTAATAAATTCACTTGCCACTTGACTAATTGTGGCTAATTGAAACTTTGCCACATGAACCATGGTGGCTATTTGACAAATTGTCACGTGTTCTTTCGTGGCTAAAATTTTATTTGCCACTAGTTCAAGTGTGGCTAATTTTCAACCTATAGCCACTAGAGCATTATTCCCACGACCAACCATTTTGCCACGGCCTTACAGGCGACGAAATAAATTTCCGTGGCGAAATACTTTTGCCACGGAAATTTTATGTATCGGCCACAAATATTCTAGTGGCACAAGTGATCATTTGTTGTAGTGCGGGGAGCCGCTGTCCACGGCGTGCTACGTGTCAGACTCACACGAAAAGGACCCAATATATATATATATATATAACCTTACAATATTAATGATAAAGAAATCGGAACTAAAGAGGATGAGAAAGAAGGTGCTGATGGATTCTAACATGTTGATAATGATCATGATGATGTATGGATATGAGCTTGATGATTTGATGGTGATTATGCTTAACGCGAAAGAAATCGAGGGATAACTTCTGGCTCGGTACCGTTAGAAGAGTTGAAAGGGTTATGTGTGCACACTAGAAACCTGGCTAGTTCCTTGAGGGATATCCGCATGGAAAGAACACCCAGCCGATGAGTTTATAATGTAGCCCATAGCGGTGAAACTATAAACCGGCTTTTAAGGCGTGATGATGAGTTTATGAGATATTTGGCCGAAATGGCGTGATTGATTAATGGTAGCCCATGTGGCGAGTTTATGATATGATATGATATGGGTCCGCATTAGGACTTACTCCCGATGGGAGTGCTGAGTTCAGAATCGGATGACGCATGGGAGCATCCGGGTGGTAGGCTGCTGTTCTATAAATTAAATCCCTAATGACTTTTCCCTCGAATAAATAAAAATTATAAAAGATAACTTGAATACCAAGTAACGGTTAAATGAATAATAGTAACTATCTTTATGGTTTGTATTTCATGGTGTGATGTGAGACTATGTGCATTATTATTACTAATACTATTATTATTATTATTATTATTATTATTATTATTATTATTATTATTATTATTACTACTACTACTACTACTACTACTACTACTACTACTACTACTACTACTACTACTACTACTACTACTACTACTACTATTATTATTAATATTATAATAACTGTATTATTATGCGCCAAGCACCAAAATCATATTTTGATCAACATGTAAAATCTATTATGTTTTCCTATTTTTACTAGGTAGAGTGAGTTTACACAGCGAAATGCTGATTTTCTTTCCTTTTGTTGTTTTCTTTTCCCTTTGTTGTTGCGTGTTGATGCCGATGGATGACGTCGGATTTTGGAGTGAGATTCTCGATATCGTGATCCGTGTTTATGGAGACGTTTAGTTTATTGTTAGTTTAGTTATAGACATAATAATAATTTAAACTTTTGAAATATGTAGTTTATATATTTAAGACGGTTTGTAATAATTACTATAACTTAGACTTTATTTATTTTCGTCATGATACCATGATCTCCCCAATCCCCGTTTTATAGCCTTGTATGTGTTGTACTCGTATTCGAGGTTTATACATGGTATATGGTAAGTAGAATACAAGGATGACATTTACGGCGGTAAGACACCGATGATTAGGCAGGCCGCTGCGTTATTATTGCTAGGTAAGGGGGCCTAGTCGCTGGGGTGTTACACCCATCATGCCAATGGTAGAGTTTGGATTATCTGGAAGCCACGCTTGTTTAATGTCAATGTCCTGAAGACCTCTTCTCGGCTTATTCATTGCAGTATCACTCATAAAGGTACTAAGAAACATTTCTTGTTTACTAGTGTCTATGCTTTTAATGATGCCAGGGATTGACATAATCTTTGGAAATACTTGGAGGATTTGAGTACTGATATTCATATGCCTTGGATAGTTGCTAGTGCTTTTAACTGTCTTCTATACTTGAATGAGAGGTTAGGCTCTCAAGTTACACTTGCTTAAATTAACGACTTCAGTAATTGTGTCTCTGCTTGTGAGTTAACTGAAATGAAGACCACTGGTTCCTTTCTCACTTGGTGTAATAAACAAGAAGGGGGTGACAGAGCTTACAGTAGACTTGATAGATGCCTTGTAAATGGAGAATGGTTAGTTGAGTTCCCAGCAGCTCTGGTTCATTTTCTTCCTGAAGGTAATTTTGATCATTGACGGGTATCATATCCTTTAACCAGACTTCACAACATGGCAAATCCTTCAAGTATTCCAATATGTGGAGTTCTAGTAGCTCCTTTGCCAACATAGTTTCTTCTGTGTGGAATGATACAGCTCCTGGTGTTCCATTTTTCAAGATTGTTTCAAAATTGAAAGAACTTAAGCCTCTATTGAAAAAGCTCAATAGGGAGGAGCTTGCTGATATAGATGTGAAGGCCACTAATGCATTACAAAAGCTGTTGTCCTGCCAGCAAGCCCTGCTTCAAGATCCTACCAATACCTCTCTGGCTGCAGATGAAAGTCTTATACAAAAGAATAAGAATTAAGCTGCTAGATCAGCTCAATTGTCCTTTCTTAAACAAAAAACTTGACTTTTACAAAAGAATATGAACTTGACATTTACAAAGCTCATTGGCTCAGAGATGGAGATTTAAATACTGCTTATTTCCATAAGTGTATTAAAGTTAGAAGAGCCAAGAACTTTATCCACTCTATACAAGATGCCAATGGAGTTGCTTGCACCTCTCCTGAAAGTGTAAATATTGCATTTCTTGACTTTTACAAGGGGCTTCTGGGTACTGAAGTTGACACAACTCCTCTGAACTGTACAGTTGTTAGAAGAGGTAAAATCATGTCTTTTCAATAACAACATGATCTCTGCCTACCTTTCTCTACTCAAGAAGTCAAGGCTGCTATTTATTTATGATATTGAAGGGATAAATCACCAGGACCTGATGGGTTCACAAGCCCATATTCTTCAAGGATTCCTGAAATATGGTGGGGGATGAAGTCTGCCATCCTCAACTTCTTTCACACTGGTAAGCTCTTAACTGAGATTAATTCTACTACTATTTCTCTTGTTCCTAAGATAGATAATCATACGAAAGTCACTTAATACAGACCCATAGCTTACTGTTCTGTCTTGTATAAAGCTATTTCCAAATTGCTCTGTAAAAGGCTTAATGCTATGCTTCCTTCCATTATTTCCTCAATTTAGAGTGCATTAGTTGAAAATAGATCCATGGCACAAAATATCATGATTTGCCAAGATTTGGTTAATTTGTATGATAGGAAAAGCTCTTCTCATTGCTGTATGGTCAAAGTGGACTTGAGGAAGGCTTATGATTCCGTTTCTTGGAAATTTATTCATCAAATGCGCATTGCCTTGAATTTCCTCAACAATTCATCTCCTGGTTAATGATCTGTATCACAACTCCAATATATTCTTTGGTCATTAATGGTGGGCCGCAAGGTCATTTTAAGGGGAGAAGAGGACTAAGACAGGGTGGTCCAGTTTCTCCTTTGGTCTTTGTCATCTCTATGGAGTATCTCAATAGAATCTTAGATACAATGGGACAAATGGACGGGTTTAAATATCACTTCAGGTGCAAAGAAATTAGGCTCAATGACCTTTGCTTTGCTAATGATCTCCTTATGTTTTGCAAAGGTGATGTGAGCTCTGTCATGCTTTTATTGAGAGGCTTTGCCACTTTTTCCAAAGCTTCAAGGTCAAAGGCTAATCAAGGGAAATCTGCACTGTATTTCTCATCTATCCCACAAGAGTACATTGATGTTCTCTCTGCTATCTCTGGTTTCAATGTGGAGAAAATGCCTGTTAGATACTTAGGCATTCCTATTTAGGAAGCTCTCAAAGCAAGATTGTGAGAATTTGATTGAAAGAATGGTGAGCAAGATCAGAGGCTGGGGCTCCAAGCACCTATCATATGCAAGTAGAACAAATTAGTTAACTCTATTTTAATTTGATTAGTATACATACTTATTAGTCTCCAATTATGATCTACCCCAACATATCCTGCACAAGATCATTGCTATCTGTAGAAGCTACCTTTGGGAGGGTAGAATTGATCTAAGCAAGGCCCCACTTGTCTCATGAGATAGTTTGTGTAAACCTAGGAAAGAAGGTGGATTGGGTATCAGAAATATCATGGTTTGGAATCAAGCAGCTCTGAGTAAATACACTTGGAACATTCCAGCCAAGGTATACTTGTTATGGGTGAAATGGGTTAATGGTGTTTATATTAAACACAGTGACTGGTGGGACTACCAATGCAAGCGCAATGAGAGCTGGTGCTGGAAGAAAATTGTTGAAATTAAAGACAAGATGAGAGCTAGCTACTCTGAAAATGTTTGGACTGCACACCCCTCTGGCAACTACAGCATCTCCAGTGGCTATTCATGGCTCATGACATCAACTGTTAAAGTTTCATGGGCTTCCTGGGTTTGACACAGGTTTTTACAGCCAAAGCACTCATTTGTTTGCTGGCTTCTGATACAGCAAAAACTGAAAGTCAAAAGCAAGATATATAAGATTGGTATTAGCACAGGTGATCTATGTGTTATGTGTGGTAATAGTAATGAAACACACCAGCACCTCTTTTTCACATGTCAATTCAGCATGTCATGTTTGGGAGAATTGTTGAGCTGGCTTCAGATCTCCCTTGCCGACCTTGATATATGCTTCTTATGCAGATGGGTGCAATGCAGAAAGAAGCTGAATGCTTTTCAGAAAGGAGTTTGTCATGCTATTTTGGGGTGCTTGGCTTATCACATCTGGAGGATAAGAAACTAAGCAAGGATTGAAAGCTTTATACCAATCCCAAAGAAGGTGACAAAGGTGATTAAACAAAAAACCAAACTCAGAATTGATATGATGTTACCAAAGAAGACTAGAGCTGCTAATAGAATTTAGTTTGAGAGTTTATTTCAGTAACCTTGCTTCTATATATTGGTCTGTAATTAATTGAACTTCCAAAACCAATGGGGATTGGGGAAGCTCTTCCTAGAAGGCATGCCCCTCCCCTAATAGTATTGTGTTGAACTTTAATTGAGCAATGGTTAATAGACTCACCTTTTAACCAAAAACAAAAAAAAAAAACGGAAATTTCCTGTGGTACCCCTGAACTTTGGTCTAATGCCAGTGGTGCCCACGCTTTTCCAATAATGCCAGTGATACCCCTTAACTTTGACTTTAACGTTTTTCCGTACCCTAATGGTTGACGGAGCTCCTTTCTGTTAGATTTTTTTTACTATTTGACTTAGTTAATTTATGTGGCACAGTAAAATCACTGATATATCCTTACTTGCTTTAATTACACAACGGCTAAGTATTTGACAGGCCTTTCCCTTATTAATTGACCCACCCACCATTGTCAGACCTCCAAAAAATTTCTTTAGGTTTATAAGAGGAATGTTTGTAAAAATCCTAACAGTTGTGTTTGTCAAATAGAAAAACCACTTTAGTGAGCGATGGTTTTTCCTCTCCAGGTGCACGTTAAGCTCCTATTCTAACCTGCTCCTTCGTCAATTAAGAAGAGAGGACGGCCACCCACTACTAGAAATGATACAGCAAACTCATCGGCGACAGAATCCGTACAGTCGGAATCGGTAAGTGTGATGAATGAAATCCCTAACCCAACGAATGTGGCAAGAAACCTATAAGCAGCTATGGCGAACCCTGGTACCCCTGAGTAACGATCGAAAGAGAAATCACCGCAGCAACATCTGAATGAATGGATTGAAATGATCCACAACAACTCGAAGAATAGATAATCCTGGGCTGACGAGGTAGAACGCAAGGAAAGGCAAGCTCAACCTTCAATCTTGGAAGCTTTTGATGTAAGTAAACTTCGTAATGCAGGTTTTAAACTTGATTTTGTTGAACCTGAAGCGATTGGGGATGAGAAAGTGGGTAGAATTGAATTAAATGATACTCAATCAGAAGTGAATTACTGGGAAAATGCGATATTATGCTATGTGCTAGGAGCTACTCCACCTTACAGTGTGATTAATGGATTTATCCAACGAATATGGGGAGAGCATGGAATTAATAAAATTGCTATGTTGAGAAATGGAATTATACTGGTGAGATTTGACACAACAGTGGGGAGAGATGACGTCTTGCAGGGGGGCATCTACCATTTTGACAACAAACCCCATATAGTTAGGGCTTGGCATAAGGATTTAGCTTTGGCAAATGAGAACCTCACCACAGTTCCTGTGTGGGTGAAGCTCCAAGGACTAGACATCAAATTCTGGAGCCCAAGGGGGTTAAGCAAGATTGGGAGCCTAGTGGGTAAACCCATGATGGTTGACAAGAATACCCAACTCAAGAATGGTGTCAACTTTGCCCGTATGCTCATTGAGGTGGAAATAGGAAGCATAAAGAAGAGTGTTCAATTCCTTGATGAAAATGGGATATTGATTGAGCAAGAAATTGAGTATGAATGGAAACCAGTTGTATGTGACTTCTGTCAGAAACATGGCCATTATGAAGTTGATTGCAGAATAAAGAAGAAATTACCAAAGCCTCAGCCTACCCCACTGCCTAGAGAGAAAGAGCCTTCTGGGGACACACAGGAAGAAGCAGATCCTATTGAGCAACCACTTGACTTGTTGTCAGCTGAGAAGGAATGGCAAGTTCCTGCCAGAACTGCAAAAGAACAACACCAGCAACTAGCTCATCAACCCCTGTTGCTAACATCTACCAAGCTTTGTTTGAAAATGAACCAGTTATTCAACAGTTGATACCAATGGGTGGTGAAATTGAAGTCCCCCCTGAGGGACATGGATAGCTTCTTAACTTGGAATGTAAGAGGGCTCAATGGCCCAAGTAAGCAAAAAGAGGTGAAACTCTTTTGCAAAAAGAATAAAGTTAGACTTGTGCTTGGTTAAAACCAAGCTAAAGATGTGCAGTGTGGGGAAGGTGATTGGGAGAATGTTCCCAGGACGGAATCATTTCATAAACTTAAATGACCATCCTAATGGCAGGGTCTACATTATCTGGGACCCTAATATATTCAGTGTCCAGATTGCATAATCAAATGCTCAATTGGTATACACTAGCATCACTCATAATACTAGTAATGAGTTGTTTGAGGCTTTTTTTGTGTATGGATACAACACAAAAGAAGAAAGGAAGAGGTTATGGAGCTACATGGAGGAAATAAGTAGTCGAATGCAAAAACCATGGGTAATTTCAGGGGATTTCAACAATGTTCTGTACATCAAGGATAGAATAGGAGGCCTTCCTGTCACACTTGCAGACATTGAAGACTTCAGGGATTGCCTAGTGAATTGTGTCCTTTAGGAACTTCAGGGAGATGGTTGCTACTATAGTTGAATAATAAACATGAGCAGGGGAGAATCTTCTCAAGAATTGACAGGATCTTTGCAAATGAAAAATGGCTTGACACTCATGAAAATTGTAGAGTCTACTTCCACCCAGAGGGAGTCTCAGATCACTGCCCAATGGTTGTCAGCTTTCCCAGCAAGCAAATCAAGAAGAGGAAGAATTTTAAGTTCTTCAACATGTGGTGTGATCATAAGGAGTTTGAGGAGATTGTGAAGAGAGGTTGGGAACAAGAAATACAAGGATATAAAATATTCCAGATAGTGCAGAAAATGAAGAAATTAAAGCAGCCATTGCAAAAGCTTAATCATAGAGAATTTCATCAAATAGAAGCCCAAGCAAATGAAGCAAGGCAAACTCTAGAGCAAGTACAGATGGAGCTACACTCTGACCCCCTCAATCTCAACAAGCAACAAGAGGAGAAGCAAGCTGCTAGAATATTCTATGAAAAGAGTAAAGACTCAGAGAGCTACTTTCAGCAAAAAAGCAAAGCAAAATGGGTGCAACTGGGGGATTCTAATACATCCTACTTCCATGCCATGCTCAAGGTGAGAAGAAGGGCAAATAAAGTGTTTGAGCTGGAGGATGCTCATGGGGATAAGCTCACTAACAATGAAGATATGGCTGCAGAAATGATTAGATTCTACAAGAGTATGCTAGGAGAAAACAATGCTACAAGAACCACTGCAAACAAGAGAGTCTTCAGCTATGGGAACAAAGTAACAGTACAATAGCAAATTGAACTCACAGCCCCTATCTCTGATAAGGAGATCAAAGCAGCAAAGTTCAGCATCCATGAGCAAAAGAGTCCGGGGCCGGATGGCTATGGAAGTAAGATCTTCAAATCCACATGGCATATCACTGGTAAGGACATATGTAATGGAGTTAGGGAGTTGTTCCATACTGATAAGCTTCTAACTCAATTAAATGCTACCCTCATTACCCTGGTTCCTAAAATTGATAGGCCTAATCTTCCTAGTGATTTCAGACCTATTGCTTGTTGCAATGTGCTCTATAAATGCATCTCTAAAGTTATTTGTACTAGGTTAAGCTCTATACTTCCTTACATTATTGACCCTGTACATAATGCTTTTGTTAAAGATAGATCCATTCTTGATAATGTATTAATGTGTCAAGATATTATTAGACATTACAACAGAAAGGGAGTGTCACCAAGATGTTTGATGAAAATAGACTTGAGAAAAGCCTATGATACAGTTGAATGGGGTTTTGTGGAGGAAGTACTTGATGGGTTATGTTTCCCTGATAAATTCAAGAAATGGGTTATGTCCTACATCCCTTCAACTACTTTCTCCATCAATTTCAATGGGGAAATCCATGGGTTTTTCAAGGGGAAAAGTGGCTTGAGGCAGGGTGATTCTATGTCTCCTCTCATATTTGTTTTGGTCATGGAGTATCTCACCTGACTGCTAAAAGTGGTGGAGAATTACCTGACTTTAGATTCCACCCCATGTGCAAGGCTCTAAAGATAAATCACTTTGTCTTTGTAAAGCCACATGCTCTGGTGTTGCTAGGATGAAACAAGCTATGGATTACTTTAAAAAAGCCTCTAGCCTTACAGTGAGTGGTCCTAAATTACACATATATATGAGTGGTGTCTCTAAAGAGAGGAAGAACCGGATCAGAGAGATAACTGGTTTTGTAGAGAGAACTTTCCCTATGAAGTACCTAGGAGTGCCAATTCAGCCTACAAAATGGAATGCTAGTACATGTGATAATCTGGTACAGAAACTAACAGGTAGGCTACACACCTGGGCAACAAAGAATCTCTCCTACGCTGGGAGAGTACAACTGATAAACTCAGTACTGCTTTCTATGATGGTGTACTGGGCAGGTGTATTCATACTTCCCCAGTCCATACTGCAAAAAGTACAACAATTGTGCAGGAACTTCTTATGGGGGGGAGTTGACAGCAAGAGGAAAGTGGCACTCATAGCATAGGAGAGGGTCTACATGACAAGGAGGCAAGGTGGGCTCAACATCAAGAATAGTGAGTTGTGGAATTAGGCTGCAGTGGGTAAACATGTATGGCACGTAGCTAGCAAGAAAGACACAATGTGGGTGAAATGGGTGAATGAAGTGTACATGAAAGGGGACGATTTTTGGGAGCACCAACCTCCTAGTGATTCAAGCTGGTACTGGAAAAAAATTAAATAAGATTAAAATAGAGATGCAGAGGTGGTTCAGCACAACAAACAGATGGCTTCTACACCCATCGGGCAAATACTCAATCAGTTCATGTTACAAGGGGTTTCTAGGAAACCAAAGGCAGCAAGAGAGTATCAAGTAGGTATGGGGCAGACTACAGGTGCCAAAACACAGCATAATAGCATGGATAGCAGCTCATCACAGATTGCTAACCATGGAAAGATTGAGCAATATGGGGATATACGCCGATGACACACACTGTAAGCTATGTAGCCAGCAAGAAAATGAGACTCAAGAGCACATACTATTTCAGTGTTCCTGTACTAAAGAGCTTTTGAGTCTAGGGAACAACTGGATACCAATGTAGCACCACCCCATGAATGTAGCAGAGATAACCACATGGTTGAAGAACTGGAAAGGAACAGCAGATATAAGAAGACTACTGGCAGCAGCTGTTTCAGTTACAATCTATCACACATGGATTGAAAGATGTCAAAGAAGATATGGCAACAGCTCATTAACCCCTGCAGCAAGATTCAAACAGCTTAAGTTTGATCTTGTAAACAAAATTCTGATGATATGTAATAGGAGGAAAAAACAGTAGGTACTTAGTGAGTTTGTGTAATGGCTAAGGTGATGAGATAGTACTAAGAGTGATAGGGGCAAAGGAGAACCCTTCCTATAAGGTGGCTCCTCCTATCTCTCTTCAGGTTGTAATTTGAACAGATTTTCCTTTTTTTTGGTGATACAACTTTACATTTTACCAAAAAAACAAAAGGCAAGTAAGGGTATATCAGTCATTTTACAGTGCCCCATACATTAATTAAGTCAAATAGTTAAAAAAAAATCTAACGGAAAAGGAGTTCCATCAACCACTAGGGTATGGAAAACGTTAAAGTCTGAGTTTAGGGGTACGAAAAATGTTATAGTCAAACTTCATGGGTACCACTGGCATTATTGGAAAAGTGTGGACACTACTAGCATTAGGCCAAAGTTCAGGGGTACCATAGGAAATTTCCGGAAAAAAAAAAAGTAATAGAAGGGACATGGGGAACTTGACTCATCGACGGACAAAAGTTGAATTGCAATGAGACAAGGGTAAGTGCTCGCCATTTATAGTTTCAAGACATGTTCTTAGATAAGTTTGACACTAACCCAATTGCATTAACTCAACATTCGACTTATCTAATGCACTTTGACATTAGATAAGTTTGCATTGGAAATCATAACTCCAATTGCATATCACACACACACAGAGGAAGGAGAAAAGATCTACTAGAGCCACATTTTCCTTATATGACAGATAACTTGTCAATTATGGCCCAAAAGTTAGTTGCTATGACTTTTCAGTTCCATCCCTTTTCAATTTTGCCCCCAATCACCGTTAACCAATAACATTTACAAATCTCTCAGTACACATCCTCAGCCACTATCAACAATCAACTTAATAGCAAGTGCATAACACATCCACGCTTCAGCCATAATATATCCACACACACCCATTGCAAATCCAAACAACGTGAATAGAATTGAAGGGAAAATTATGAAAACTGGAGAATATATAGATCAAAACCCTAACCTGATTTGGTGAGTTCGAGTGCTAGAGGAAAGAGAAATGCTAACTGCGGCGGCAATCTGGCGAGTCAAAGAGAGACGACGGCAATCCGGCGAGATGAAAGGCGATTGTCCAACGAGTGCTCGTGCGAGAGGAGAGAGAAATGGTGAGCTTTGGCGAGTGCTCGCGCGAGAGGAGAGAGAAATGGTGAGGCCTGGCCTGGCGCGTGCTCGCTTGAGGAGCCGACGGTCCAGCGACCGAAAATGGAGAAGACATTCCGGCAAATCGAGAGAGATGGAGGGCTGAGTAAGAGGGAGTGCTGAGGTGAGTAGAGGGGAGAGAGAGAGATGGTGGTTCATCAGCATGCAAATATGGGACTACTTTAGCGTGTATTAGAATATACTGATATGGTGTTTCTTTCCCTTTTATTTTTCACCTTTTCTAGCATGACCATACACGACGGTTCTCTACAAAACCATCATGTATACCTGTTCTAAATTTCCTTATTTTTCATAATCAGCTTATACACGACGGTTATTAATAACAACCGTCATGTATGATCTTAAGCGCGACGGTTACAACGAGAATCGCCTTGTATGAAGAGACATGACACTTTTTGTACTAGCGGGTAGGTGCGTGGAATACGTTCGTGGTATCCAAGAACTGCTCCGCCAGGCCCCTAGCAATTGTACGGTCTCCCGTGCCCAAAATCTGCACAATCTCTACAAGGCCTCCGAACCCCTTCCGTAGAAGTCAAAGCCTTGCTCTCAGCAGAAAGGACCTGATATATCATGGTGACCTGGGTAAAGTTACCATACGCACGATGCTGGTAGTTAGTCTTCTGCAAACAAATGGGCAGCATAACAGCACTTAAAAACACAACCCATACGTAAGAAAAACAAGACAAAAGCGCAGCGGCATCAGCATAACTAGTTTAGCACCCTACTAAACAAAAGAATATACATCACTTCTTGTCAACATAAGCACGTTTCCCAATTTAGCACACAACTAAAAATGAAAACAAGACAATGGCCCTTTCTACAAAATTGAAGCAACCAAACAGTAATAGTCCTAAGCAGGGGGCTATCCTAAACATGCAAGCCCTAAACAGAGGCTTTTCTTTCCAAATATACGACTTCTAGACAAGGATTTCACAAACCAAATGGCTAACCTCAAGCTAGGGGCTACTAAAGCAAAAGACGGAATGCTTACCAGCACGTGAGCACCTCTGTGCGAAAGATAGGACTCCATGTCAACCATCAAGGAACTCGGGTCCAACGAGCTATCTGGTTGATAGTCATACCGTGAAAAGGCCCACTGCAAGGGGAACTCCTCATTCCTCACCTTCGTGGGCACGACTCCGGGGACAAAGACCCAAGTCATAACGTCCGAAGTCGCCGCATGACTCCTCTTACCTCCACGAACCATATCTACAAAATTTGACAAAAATCATAATAAACGGAAAATTCCTCGATTCCCACCAAAGTAGAAGAATTCATTTTTCTCACAAAAATTGAAGTCATATGATCGAACCACAAAAGCAAAGTCACCAAGTGTCTAATTCGCACTAAATCAAGACATCCAATGGGTTCGAGTCAACAAAAGTCCGAATTTCGACAGGGTAACGGCAGAACCGTGACTACCTAAACATACCAAGTAACTAATTCACTCAATTAAGCTACTCAGAACCAACATGCAAGTACAAGGGAACAACATGCAAAGCCACGTCCAAAAATGGCACTCATTATGAAAAATTCAAAACATGCCAAGTCAAGCCAAGTTGCTAGTTCATCCAACCAAGTGATTCACAATCATACTACAAGCACAAGTAAGCCAAAAACAAGCACCCAAGCAACTGCAATCGACCACGATGGGCAGAAAACCCCATTTTGTCTCTCCTCAAGAACACAAAGTCACAAAATTGCGATTTACACCAAATTGACAAGTTCGTAACCATTATCTAGCATCTACATCATGCAAGTCGTCAAAATTCAAGCCAAAACAACACAATGGAGGCCAAAAATTGAGCCTTTAAACCCAAGATCCATAAACTCTCAGCTTGCAAAAATCAAGCAAAAATTGACGAAAATCAACAAAACAAGTCAATAATCACTTACAAAAGAGTAATGTGGTCGGTTTGATGCAAAATCTGAGCAAAATGTAGCAAAATCTTAGCAAAATGGGTGTTTTCTAGAGAGAGAAAGCTCGAGGGAGGCGAAGATAGAGGTTTCGGCCTCGCCCTCTGCCTTCCGCTCAACTTAAAACGCCGAAAAAGCAGATCGGTCAGGCGTTGAGCTCAGCGCCCAGGTGCAAAGCTCCTTTGTTGACCGGCCCAACCGCGTTTGACTCGGGGGCTCCTTCTTTCGTGCTCCCACGAAGTTTTGGCGGTTATTCTTCCAACTGATGTACGCACCAAATTTCCGAAACAGTCCCAATTCAAGATTCATCAGTTGCACTCCCAACGCAACAGGTATAAATACTTCCTATACAAGGGGAACTTCTCACCTTTTCATTTTGAAATTTTGATTCACACAAGTACACATTATTTCTTCAAGAAACTTTCAAAACTATGATGTTCGGAAAACAGGTCCGCAGACCTCTTTAAAAAAAATCAACCCCCATAAAATTGCTACTTCCTCCCGACTCGACTCGGCATTTAAAAACAAGGTCCCCTCACCTTTCCCTAGTAAGGTCATTCAAAAAGCAATTTTCTACACCACGTCCCCAGTGGAATTCACANAAAAATCAATAAATAAATAAATAAAAATAAATCTCTTTCACCTCCCCCGTGGAGTCCCAAAACCTGATTAACTCGGTCTTTCACAAAAAAGAGGTTTTCAATCCTATTCCCCACTGAGTCTTTTACTCAATCAAATCTTGCTTTCGCAAAACGCGGGCTTTTGGCAAGCGTTACACTCGCAGGTTTTCAACAAAAACCTTATTTCTCAAAAATCCCCTATTGAAGCCCTCCACTCAAGCAGAGCTCACTACCACACGCTTGAAACTCAGTTTAACTCGGTCTTTGCAAAAACAGTCTTCTAACAAAACCTTCACTTCCCCAGCGAAGTTTTACTTACAAAAACGGGCTCCTCAAAAAGCCCTTTTCAGGAGTTTCAGAGAATAGTGTCCTATCTGTTCCTCTCATTCAACAGGTGGCTATCCACCTTAACATACCTGTTCCTCCCGAGAAATAGTCAAAATTTGCCATCCCGGCGTCTCCGGACTACTTGGACTATCTCTCTTCCCAGAGCTCGGTCCAAGTGGAGGCTTCTGTAGACACCCCTGTCGATGTCTCCTAAGTCCTCCACTGCCCAATGATGAATACAATGGCATGCTTGGAAACGACGAACCACCTACAAGCAAGAGATGTCGAGAACATGTAACCTCTAACTCTCACTCTCACAAAATATCCATTCTCATAAGCTTTCCAAAACTTCAAACCCAAATCAGGGTTCTAAGTCAAAAGATATGAGCATTTGAAAATTTCGGGATAAAACCGAGGTATGAAGCGGCAAATGGGTCAAATATCCACTCAAAAAGCTCATGGAAGGAGCCATGGGTATACATACCATATTAGGATTTTTAAGAACAAGTGCAAAATCAGTTATCGACTAATCAAAACGCCTAAAATCACCTCTACGCCTAAAAAGTACATACATAGAGCCAGGTCCACAAACTGTAGAGCTGAGCGCGTCATATAGAAATATATGTATAAGATTATTAAAAGATAGAAAACTCACACCTGCACATAGAACTTTCTGAAGGTGATATTATAGAGATGGCCATATATTTCACCCACCCCTGCACAAACATCAGTCTTTTGCTGTTCCATCTTGCTGACTTCATGATGCAGATTTATTTGCTGCTTCATGGTAATCGCTAAACAATATGATCAATTATACCTCATCTATTCATTCTATGCAAGTAATAGATACATTAACAAGAAACAAAAGATAGAAGACATCAATGAACCAATCACAAAAGTTACTAGTTGTATCCCAGAGGCCTAAGTTGACAGTAAATTGAATATCAGTAAATTGAGCAACGAAGAGAATTTAAAGAGCAGCTTCAAAACTAATCACACATACGCCCAATCATTACAATTTTGGCAGAAATTGAAAATGATGATTTGTGATATGAAGGAGAAGTTTTACCTGGAAGGAAGCGAGATGGATCGTAAAATCAAAGTTCAATTTAAAATCACAAGCTTAATTAGCACATATACAACTCTTATCCAACAAATTGACGATATCACAACGATTGAATACAATAACAAACTCCAACGCCCAAAATTAGAATTTGGAGAGAGTGAAGATCACATGTTTGAGGAAGATATTCGAGTTTCAAAACTCTAGTCTCTATGGCACCGAAATCTCCTTCAATTGCGAAGAAAATCAAAGAAACAACAAATCAAACAATTAGCAAAACAGTGACGAATGAGGCAACAATGGATGAAACTGAAAAACAAAGCTGGAGAGAGAAGGAAAGTACGAAGAATTGAATCGAATCATATGGTTGAGCTGAAAAAATCAAAATCGAAAGTGAACAGTTTGTAAGAAAATTTGCATGTTAGTGATGAAGGGGGTATGAGTTTAGGCTTGGAAAAAGCAGGAGAAGAGCTGGTGTATGTTGCGGTTTTCTTTTTCTTCAGTTGCCACAATAACAGTTCCGACACGTTAATAAAAAACTCTCTTCTTTTTTTCAAAATATCAAAGAGGGCGAATTTTGAAAAGTATCCCTCATTGATCTCTACAATGAAAGGCGTTTTTCGAAAGTCGTCCTCTTTGATCTTTATAGCTGAAGGCAAATTTTTCAAAAGTTGCCCTCATTAATTAAACCTATACAACTAAGAAGGCATTTTTCCAAAACTGCCTTCCTTTATTAAACCTCTACAGCTTAGAAGGCAATATTTCAAAAAATAGTCCTATTTGGTTTGATCAAATAGGGCACTTTAAACTCGCCTTATTTAAATTCTCTATTAAGGCAAGTTTATGTTGCCCTTTTTGATTTATTACAACTTGCTCTCTTTGATCCAAATTCTTATAGTGTGGTTGAATAACCCACTTAACAAACATAAAAAGGGATAAAACGTCGCATGCTCATTATGTGAAACATATGACAAAACGTTTTGATCCAATTGAGTAGAGCCGTTGTCACCAACAGATCGGTTGACCTCCAATCGATTCTACATCCGCAAACTCAAGTCTCTTTCATTGGACATGTGAAGTCATTCCCCACCCGAGAGTGGGGTGTAAATCGGCTTGTCCATGGTACCCTTTCTAGATACTCGTGTTCAAAATCTTTTCTAAAACGGTTTCCATATTTCTAAATAATGGTGGCGATTTCTCTACTTTGCATATTCTTAAATATAGTTCCCTGATTAATATTCAAACAAAAATATGATATATAAGGCTATGACGCCCCGAATCTAAAACCAAGATCCAAAGCAAACGCGACCCGCTGGTGGTCCTTTCACAATCACCCCTTGCTTTTTGTGGGGCGGGTCCCGGGCATGCACAGCTTGGTATCTTGCAAGTTGTGTATGACAACAATGTGGATGAAGCTTTGGAATATACTCCCTCCGTGCATCTCAAATGTTGTCAAACCAAATTTGCACGAAAATTAAGAAGGAAAAAAGGAGGGGTTGTTTTTCCAAATTTGCCCCTTGGAGATAAATATTTAAATATAGATAGAGAATAGAGAAAGGGTGAGGGTGAGGAAAATAAATTAATTTTAAATTGGGAAGTGGGTTTGT
The DNA here is from genome assembly GCA_030267885.1 of Mesembryanthemum crystallinum. Taxonomy (NCBI): domain Eukaryota; kingdom Viridiplantae; phylum Streptophyta; class Magnoliopsida; order Caryophyllales; family Aizoaceae; genus Mesembryanthemum; species Mesembryanthemum crystallinum. The sequence continues at coordinate 4,519 of BSSO01001662.1, read as the reverse complement.
TGTTGAATTTTTTATATTATTTGGTTTATAGTGGAGGGGTATTATTGGGAAGTATCTGGGATAAAATTAGTTTGACAACATTTGAGATGGACAAATATTTTGGGTGGTTTGACAACATTTGAGATGGACAAATATTTTGGGTGATTTGACAACATTTGAGATGGACAAATATTTTGGGTGGTTTGACAACATCTGAGATGGACAGAGGGAGTATGATGTTTACAACCTGATTTTTCCGTCGCGAATGATAACTTGTTTAAGGCATTGTACCTTCAATTAGGGAAATTTTCCTGTCGCAATTGATCATTTACGACGAGACTTTGGAAACCGTCCCAAAGTACAACTACGACTACACTTTTTTTAGGACGGGACGGTCAAGGTGTTTGTCGCGTCATTCACCTTTTTGTGACGGTAAATACCATCTACGACGACACTCTTCTAGTCTGTTTCTTATAGTGAAAACATGCCGAACAATTGGACGAACCATTTTCTTACATGTCCATGAATGCATCAAAAGAGCAGACATGAACTTGTGATACTCAATTCAATTTAGTCGTTCGACCAAAATAATTACAATTTAGTCATAAACAATTTAGTTCAATTCAGTTTCACTCAAAACAATTTTGGTTCAATTCAATCAGAATATATAATTCGAAATCAATGCAAATAAGAGGAAGAGAAAGACACCTAAATAAGTTCTGAAAGTTTGGATTCGCGATGCATTCATCACTGATCATACTAGCTACCAACCTGCAATGTCATATGGCATTGCATGTAAAATAATAGTTTAATTTTGCTATAGGTTCGATACGCAGTTAGATTTTGTATGGCCCACAAATTTCTATTTTTATACAAAGAATAATTAAACATCCTGCTACTAACCAAGCATGCCACATTTCCACTTGATTCCTTTCTGGTAGCAGGTCTGCAGGATAACATCCATCATATCTGATCTTCCCAATTTTTTTTTTATCATATTCGCATCCCCAAATAATAATTTTATTTATTAAAAATTACAAGAAAGAGAACAAACAAATTAATTCCGCACTCAACAACTTTTGTGATAATAGGGGATGAATTCACAGCAGGCATTATTTATGTTCAATTCAAAGCATTCAATTATTTTCCTTTGTTTATATATATAAATACCTAAAAAAAAATTGCTTTTGTTACATTTCATATACTCCCTCCCCCCATTCCAAAAAATGTTAGTCAGACTAACTTTTTACTAACTTTGACCATTAATTAATGAAAAAATATAATAATAATCTAAATAAAATTATTATTTTTGAATTCATCTTAAATAGTATTTTCAAAATATCAACTTTTTATAAGATTTACATTTATATAATTACAATTACTTAAGTTTAAAGTTCTATCTTGGAGGCCGTGCTAATAGTGTTTGACAACATTTTTCTGGAACGGAGGGAGTATATTATACGGAAACCTCTTTATATAGTTGCCGGCTACGGAAATGTAGGATTAATCAATATAATGTGATTTTCTTAGGAATTGATAAATGATTAGATTAATTTGAACTATTGATTAATTAGAGTTATATGCACAGATTAGACACGATCAACTAAATACAAAAATAAAAAAGTCATGACCGAATAATCTATTTGTCACAAATCGTTGTTTAAATATATAATTAATATACCACCTATATGGAGTAATATCAAAATAATTTATAGTGGCTAACTGAATAATTTTTCATATATATATATATATATATATATATATATATATATATATATATATATATATATATATATATATATATATATATATATATATATATATATATATATATATATATATATATATATATATATATATATATATATATATATATATATATATATATATATATATATATATATATATATATATATATATATATATATATATTCCTCCACTAGCTGAATAGTCTGTCCCCAAATACTCTATCATTTACCTTTAGAACCAAAAAGGAAAAGAAATATATCACTTACCCCTTTAATTCCACACTCCATACCTCCCTTTCTCTCTCTTTATCTTAGCTTCCTTCCCTCACTGCAAAATTCTGATACAAACTCCCAGTCTTCTACACTCTCTTACTCTTAACACTACTACTACCCATTCCCTGCACCTATACACTTTTCCCTTCAGCTCCTCCTTCCCTATACTTCTTTCTTCATACATATATTTATAAATAAGACGACGATATGGACATCGACCTACTGAAGTCTACTCCAGATGACCAGATTGAGATGATGCTGATGATGCACATGGAAAAGTCGGGGTCCGATTTCGCTGACTCACCAATAACCTCGTCCTTTTCCGGAGGTGGCCACGGCCCCCACCACCCAAACAGCAATATGGGACAACTGTTTGGTGCAGTGCCTCCAACTCTATCCTTCAATAGTAATGGCAATGCTCAAACCCATCAAAACTCAATGGTGTTGCCAGATCCGTCATTTGGTCATCATCATACTGGAAATGGGAATAATAATTTGTTCCATTCTTTATCCTCCTCGTCAAACAAGCAGACTTCAATGGCGGCAATGCGAGAAATGATTTTCAGGATAGCAGCAATGCAGCCGATCTACATTGACCCGGAGTCAGTCAAGCCGCCCAAGAGGCGGAACGTGAGGATCTCTAAGGATCCTCAGAGTGTAGCGGCTCGCCATCGAAGGGAGAGGATCAGCGAGCGGATAAGGATCCTGCAGAGACTTGTCCCTGGCGGGACGAAAATGGACACAGCCTCGATGCTTGATGAGGCCATTCACTATGTCAAGTTCTTGAAGACTCAGGTGCAGTCCCTCGAGCGGGCAGCTGTCAACCGCGCTCTTCCTGTCGGATTTCCGGTTCCTGGGAACGGTTATAATTCAAGCTTGACTGGTGGTAAAGCTACTAATTATCCTCTTGCTGCCCCTGCACCGCAAAATGTGCTGCAGTTTTCAGACGCTTGAATAAAACGGAGGAAGATGATCAGGATTCAGGAGTATGATTTAGCAAATATTCCCAATTAAGTAACTTGTTACGTACCCATTGACTTAATTATGTTTCTCATGCATTGTTGTTGGTGCTGTAAAGTGGGAATTATCTGATTTAATTAGTGTATTGATAGAAACTTAAAGGCTTGCTCGGTCTTTGTTTACCTTTTAGATTAAGATTTATATTCCTGTTGTTGAGTCCTTTAATTTGCATAGCTTAATTACTGTTCCATTGAAGTTGGTTTTCTCTCTCTTCTTGTCTAAGCAAGAAAGCGAAGGACAGTGGCTAGCTAATAAAAAGACCAAAAGTGTAGGCTATGTTAGTCTTTGATGCCATATATATGCACTACTGAGTAGTCTTTTTATATAATGTTTCCCCCATGTGTTGAGGATATATAGATAGCATAAAAGCCATAAATGGATATATCTTATCGGGTCGATTGAGCTATCTTATCGGATATGCATCCCAATATGCACCTTCATTTTCATCTCTTTGTGTCTACTGGGCTTGTAATTTCAGTCACTAGCTAAAGATCTAACAATAGATAATATTTTTACGCAATCAATTAAGAAACCAGTTTAAGTATTGGTTTGGTTAGCCGGAGGCAAGAGCAGTGACACCCACTCACACGGCAATAGTTTTGCCGGGTAGCACAAGCCATGCTAATGGTGCCGTCATCTCTGACGAGCGGCTCGGATTTAACCTCACCGCCCGACCACCTGCACTGGCAGTCGCAGGTACGAACCCAGACCAGACAGCGGTCACCCCAACCCCCTTATCTTTTTTCTTTTGGTTAGTGAGATTTCTTATAGAGTTGAGAATTCTAGACGCAACTGCTCCACCGCTAGCGAACACCCACCTCGCGTCTTGCTTTTATTGTTAGGGTTTAATTCATGTTGGTTCAATTACATATATAGGGTTTTAATAGTGGTGGTAAATTTTGATCCGATCCTTATAACCCAATCCGAATTGCAACTGAAATTAATGGATCGGGATTGAGATTTTTCAACTATAATCAAAGAGGCCGACCTGGCGAACCTGTTTAAGTAAATGGGTAGGGTTAGGGTTGAAAATCTCATCCGACCTAACCCAATTAGTTAATTAAGTCGAGTTGACCCACTGGACCCATTCTAAATACCAATTAATGAAAATTTGAAAGCTGAAATTTATGAGTGGGGAAAACTAGAGATGAGAAAAAATAAAATTATGTAAACTCGAACATGAACCCAACTCAACTTGATATGTTTATCAACTCTTTGTTTTAAGTCGTGTTAGTTCGAGTTATAAACTGTGTTGAGTTGAAACGGAAAACGAGAAAACAGGAAATGAAAAACGGTGAAAATTATTTTCTTGAAAAACTAGGAAACGTGGAAAACCGAAAAAAAGAGATTTTTTTTCCCTTAAAAACCTAAAGTTATACTCCCTCCGTCCCTTATTTATCTTGCAAAAATTGATATGGGGTGAGATTTAAGGAGAGGTGTTTTGTACAATTTTGCCATTGAAGGAGGAGAACCCATGTGCTATTATTTTATCATTTCTA
>BSSO01001661.1:0-22455 GCA_030267885.1 Mesembryanthemum crystallinum | reverse complement strand
CCAATATACCTATCTTTGCCACGCTCTCCATTTGCCTCCTCTTGTATTCTCTTTCACCTTCTCCACTTGCTCTACCACCTTTTGTCCCCTTTCACCTCAATTTTTTCTATATTACAGTTTGTTACACTAATAAGCGAAATTCCCCTTAACGTATTGAGAAATAAGCATGTTATCTCCTCATTGTTCATTGGGAAAATCTGTAAAACAAGACCCCTTTTATTTTCACTGTAGTAATGAAGTATCCAATCCAATGAAATGCATCCCAATCTTCTTCATGCAAAATAGATAGTACTTCAATCTTACCATTATTAAGATACTGACCCTATCATTTCAAGAAAGTGACTCCCAAGAAAGATGCCTATAGAGTAGGGATTAGTTCATAACAAAACCTGAATCATAACCAAATCCAATGTATGTAAACTTCCAGCACCTTTACTTTCCTAAGTTTCATGTACAAATAATACATATAGTTCAGTCATCATTTGTCAACCCTAGAGCCTTTAAGAATCAAACTTCAATCATCTCTCCTCAACTAAGGGCTTTAAATTGGGCCCTATTTCAAGTATACTCAGGAAATGAATTCAAATAGGTCTTAAGCAAGTATACATTGTGGCGAAAAAAGGGGTACAGTACATCACTTCGCAGAATTTTGGTTTAATTCGTTTTCTTTTTCTTAACAATTTATAAATCAATACTTAGATTCAGTTTACTTATAACCTTGTAGTATTTAAAAAATTAAGAGGGCCAAAGTGTTCAAATGCGGGGAAGGAAGAAGAAGCCTATGGACGAGAGAGAGTGAGCCATCTTGATTAAATTAAGTACCCGATTTGCTAAAGAAAATAAATAGGAGGTAACTAGTATGTCAACGTATAAGCAAAGGAACATTTGGGTTATTTATCCAATTTTCTCTATTGTAATGTATTTCTGTATACATAGACCTATATACATACAGTTGTACCATACATGTAATATTACCGTTGCACTCAATTGTACCTTCATTATTACTTTTTTTGAGGGGTTGTACCTTACTTTACATATGATAGTACCTACGAACTCAAGTGACTCATCTCATAATTTTACTAGGGTTTTTCAGCCTTACTGCCTCCACATGAAATTAGTACTACTTTGAGAACGTGATTAAATTAAGTACCCTATTTGCTAAAGAAAATGAATAGGTGGTAACTAGTATGTCAACTGATAAGCAAAGAGACATTTGGGTGTTTATCCGATTTTCTGTATGCATAGACCTATATACATACAGTTGTACGATACATATGATATTACCGTTGCCCTCAATTGTACCTTCATTATTACTTTCTTTAATTGGTCGTACCTTACTTTACATATGATAGCACCTACAAACTCAAGTGACTCATCTCATAATTTTACTACGGGTTTTTCAACCTTACTGCAACCATATGAAATTAATACTACTTTGAAAACATGATTTACTGCACTGTCTACCACCAACTACTTCTACTTATTACCTCAGATATATCTTGTCTGGTGCATATTTTGTGACATGTATAATTTTTCATTATACTAAACCTAAAGACAGAGGGAATATGTGATATCAAAAGCAACCGGCAATATTCACCTTCAAGAAACCTAATCTTCATCACCGCCATCTACCCGCCTCTCATTTCACCCATAATATGATCACATTAGAGAGAACAAAAATGTACCTTCTAGATGCTGCTTGTGTGCCATTTGAAAACAAACCCAACCACATATTCATATCCGTAAAATTTGTATATGCATATGAAAAAAAGAAAAAAGAAAGAAAGAACAATGTCATACCTAATCCTTTCTCTGTCATCTGCTGCAATCACAACAGGAGAGAAAGGATGTAGCAACGTGCTTTTTGTACCGGTCTCAAATTTGGTGTCCCAGCTTGCAATTTGATTATTAAGCTTGCTAACAGCTAAAAAGAAAGAAAACCAAGGTAGCACCAGAGTTTTAGAAAAAGAGCAGCACACTAGTGGATAAAAAGATACCAAACAAAGTAAAGACCACGTACAATGGTGCTGACATTTCGCTATGAGGTCTAAAGCAGATCTTTCTTTTGATTCCCTCCTAGCTGTTGATTCCTCGCTATCATCTGATGCAGTAAGAAGAGGCTTTGAGAAGCGCCCGCAGCTCCAATTATATATAGTTGATCGCGGAAGAAGACTGCGTTCTGTATGGCCAGAACTTCCACCATAACCCAGAAGTGGATCTGCTAAGCCTGAGTCCGGAGAACTAAGCAAGTGAGGCCGAAACTCCAAGGAAGAAACTCTTCTTATTCCCGTCAAGTAACTTGCTCTGGGAGGGCTGACAGGCGGAGTTCTAAATGTCAAAGGCAGGTGACCTGTAAAACCATCTTAAAGTTATTCTTCAATAAAATCTTAGCAAAGCATCAAGCAATGCTGAAGATAGTAGCATAAGAATAAACAAAGATTAGGTAAGCCAGATGCAGTTTTATTTATCATGGTATACCTGCATTCATATCAAACCATGAGGATGACCGAGCTAGCCCAGAAAGTCTTGGACCTGCAGACATGGACGGATCACTTTGGCGAACACTACTAGCCGAATGCCTCACAGGTCTAGCAACAACCTGCTCAATCCCAATAATAGACAGCACTCTCCGCCCCAGTCGGGCAATACGAGGTGATGGATCCTTCGCCAATGTACACATGGCAAAAACACACTCCGAATAAAGACCACTGTCAAGAGATTGAGGTCTAGAATGGTTAACTATTCCATTGCTTATGGCATCATTGGATGCACCAGAATCAGAAAGTTGAGAAGAATCATCTGACAATGGAGATCCATGCATAATTCCTGCAACAGCCAGAGGGCTACTAGCAGAGACTCTTCCATCTCGGACAATAGATGTGCTGTCACCCCCAGTTCTCAACACGGGGCCAATTTGGGAAGCAATAATACTTCCCTGGGTCATGTAGTGGTTTGGAGTACTATAACCACTGCTGGTATTATTGAAATTCGCCAATGGCAGGGTACCAAACCCAGAGCTTGGCTGAGATCTCCAATAATTAGCAGCAACAGACTTGAGATGCTTGTTATGGCCAAAGGCAAACCGAGCTAAAGCTGTTGCAATAGCAATAAAGAAATGTTTTTAAGAACGTATCAGAGTTTGTAAAAATACAAAAAACTGCATATTAAGACGGTGTGCTCATATGGAAATAAATAAAAGAAGAGTACACAGAATGTAATAAAAAAATATTTCAATCAATCGAAAGCATAACAAGCTACTTGACAATGATTTATTCATTACAACCAATTTTTAAGACTACAGACACTCATGTTTTATTCACCAACATTTTTAATAAGTTGGCACCTCACCTTGCAAGAAGAACCGCTTAGACTATTCAACAAAGTAAAGAAATTGTATTTATCAAGCAAATCAAAACAAATCAGCAAGCTGATGGTTAACAAGAAAACCACTCCATTACCATTTTCTCATTCAGAAAGTCTAATTAGAGTATGTACTTTTGATCACCCAATATTTGCATCTTCTCCACCAAATTGAAAATAAGTAGATTGGCAGAAATGGCTTAAATCTCAAAATTTAACTCACCTACTGCCACCTCAGCCCTGACAAGAGGACTTCCATCTGAAACAACACTTAAAAGGTTTCTAATAATATTAATTTCAGCTCTAAATCTTTCATCATCATCACCCTCTTCATCGCCTCCATCTCCCGAAGATTCAAATCCAACACCAAGTAAGGTTCCCAATGCAAAGACAGCAGAGGCTCTAACCTGAGAAAGAGAACATTGGTTTGTCTTCTCACATGGGATAGAAGAAGAATCATAGAGCGCTAAAATATCATGATGCCTGAAAATAAATGAGTAAATGTGAATAAGCAAACCTCGGGTTGGGGTTCGGACAGTAGAGACGCTGATATGACAGCAGCACCAGCATGGAAACCTACTACTTGGGCCTCTGCAAAATCCTCCCACAGCTTTCCTAGACAGAGACAGAGCCACTGGAGAAACAAAGGTTCAGACTGAGCATCATTTGGAGTTGACGATTCAAGGTGCTTAAGGCACACATCCAGCAAACCAGCTTCAATACAGGCCTCCTGCCCACGTTTATGCCCATCCACAATGACTGCTAACACAAATGCTGCCATTGCACGCTGTTCAGGATAGGCTTCCAAGCTGTCAAGAAATCTAATAAAATATGTATGTCCTCCATCCTTCACCAGATCCACCTGACATGACTGCCAAACCCACAACAAACATCTTAAAAAACAACTCCAATACAAAAAAGTACTTAAACAACACCTTCACAATTGCAATTAGAAAGTAGGTAGAGGGGTAAGGAATATCATTTTATAAATTACCTTATCAAGAGCAAGAATTTTCGTCCAAATAAAAACAAGAATTTGGCGCAGTTCAGGTGTTGTAGTTTGCAACAACTTCAGGACATATGGGAATATCCCAACTGATAAGGCCTAAAGAAGAACAAACTTCATGGTTAACGTAAACACTAATAGTGAGAAAGGTCATAAACATGACAGATATGAATTTTCCATGACAAACCAAGGTCAACAAAATAGAAAACCAGGAGTACTCAGATTCAAATAATTACCAGATCAACAGCCCAGGGTCCCATATCAAGGAATCTTCCAAGAAGCACCAGCGCCCGGAAACGATGGCATTGACTAAGTAAGACCTAGATAATAAGAAAGTAATCAGAAATCATTTGCAAAAACACAACACACCAGAGAGAAATAGAAAAGTAGAACGGAACTCTGACCACGTTGGCAATAATGTAAGATCAAGAACAAAATTAGAGTAGTATTTAACCTTGAAGAATAAAAAGATCATGAACAAACAATAATCAATAGGTCGGAACTCCGAACATTGTCCTCAACTGGTGCATGCCCAAGAAAACGTCATGTTGTGACAAGGGGGCTCTCTCAAATAACTACACGTAATGAACGTGTGTGCATGTGCACGTACGGCACATGCAAGTGAGTGTACATGATATGTACAGAGAGGAAAGCACGAGAGCAATAAGAAATTCACTTGATTTAAATAGTTATTATCTGTAGCTAACTAAAAATTTGAAGGCCCAAGGTGAACTGAGGTATTAGGGGCCTTGGAGTCTCCAGCACACGTTGCGAAGCTGAGCCATATGCCTAAGCAGATAAAGGTAAGTATCAAGTCTTTGGACTCAAATACGTAAACAGTAAAACCCAGAAAAGAAGAAAGAAAGTAAAAATAGAAAATAAAGAAGTTGATATCAAAATTGATAAGAAATAGTTGCACGGCTGCACCAACTCAATGGCAAATAAAGGTAAAAATAAAAAAATAAAAACATATGGGAAACAAACCAAAAGATGAAGGCATAAAACTTGTATTTCCTAGGATAATGGTTTCATATACCTGAAGAACAATAGGTAACTGCTCTGGTGGCTTCTTATCCTCAGATCCATGGTCAAGCCATACTTCAAAAGCTGTCAATTGCTCAGTAAAGAAAGGGCTCGGCTGAAGCATAGTACACAACTTATTCAGTTGCAACATTCCACCAAATAATTTAATTGACAACAGACCACTAGAATGCTCCAAGCATTAAGATCTACAGAAGTACTTCATATCAATTAGACCAAAAATATGCTACAAACAACACAAGAGATAACAAACACACCTGGAACTCTGCACTTGGATCGTGAATAAGTGATGGAAGCTGAGAAAGGCAGATTTCCGCAGCCATGTCCCAGGCATCCCTATGTTCACAGGGAAATCACAAACAAATTCAGAGCCAGTAGAGAATGTGTATGCAACATTTGGAACTAGTTATCTTCTCCATTGTCCTATTGCGCAAGATTCAGATATACCAAAAAGAAACATCCATCTGCTACTCCCTCCATCCTAAATTTAGGGTCCTAAGTTGATTTTGCACTTATTGAGGTTTGTGAGATTAAACCCACAAATTTTGGAAAGCAAGTGAGCGTTTGAGACTTTTGGTGGACAACAAAATAAATACACACATTTTTGGTAGATTCAAAGGTATACTAAAATGGCAAATATAAGAAACTAAACTAAAAGGTGAAAGAAGTAGAAAATGTTCTTGTTATAAATTATGTCGAAAGCATAGATCATACAGATAAAACATGATAACTGAAGAAAAAAAACAAAACAAAAATCTAACTAAAAGCAGGAGCAAAGCACGGAAAAAAATAAAAATAAAAGAGAGAGACTGTAAAGGCAATTCAAATTTCCCAAACATACCACATATGATGCTGATGGGTTGGCGGCAACATTGGATACGAAATTGGGGAGCAGTTGGCTGAACGCATAATCCTCTCAGCCAGTAAAAAATTGCGGAACAGACTTGCAACTAACAGATCTTGTCTGAATAACCTCTGAAAAAGATCTGTCGAACGAAGCATAAGCCAGGAATCAAATGCCTGCAAATCAAGAAGAAACTAGACAAATGAAATCCAGAAAGTCAAATAAACTGTTACCATGTGGAAGAACATTCCAAGCAATTGTGTCGGTCACTGCTGTAAATATCCAATTAAGTTCACCAAGAAGCGTCTTCCGATCATTTGGGCGACCAGGTATTTTGTCTATGAGTGAATAATCAAGAGACTCACGAAGCAACGAGCGTTTCCAGAACCTGGTAAACAATATCAGACATAAGCAAAATGTACCAGTACTCACAGAAAATGACATGATAAGCAATCAACAAAAACTACTTTCAAGTCTTTAAAAGCCACTCAGGGCCTAAGAAGCATCATTGTCATGAAATAAGAGAACTACGGGAATTTATTTGAATAAGCATAACATCATCACTAACAAATCCAGAAAGCTAAAGAATGAGGCCTTTACATGAGCTAAGAAGTAAGAACCCTTGATAGTTAATAAACAAGTACATGACATACAGCATCTAATTGACAAAAACAGAGCCAAGGAGTCAATGACACTATTGCTGATCCAAGTAGGGTAAATCTAGGATAAGAAAGAATTCCCTGGTGAAAACTAAAGTCATGATCATAGACACGCTACAAAAGTTAGAAAACTGCAATAATCGCTCTCCTCCATCATTCTCAGTTAAAAATTATATAATTAGGGAAATTCCACTTAGTACCCCTGTACTTTTGACATTTCCAGTTGGTACCCAAAACATTTTTGCTAATCCAGATGGTGCCCCTGTGGTTTTGGAAAACTGAACTCCGTGACCAAAATATGGGTTTTCAGTCAAATTTTTCCGTTAATTAATGATGTGGCACTATTCCTGCTTCCCAAACATCAAAAAATATTGAAAAACACACAATAATCCCAAAACCATCGCAAAGATGGATGATGTTTGGTTTTAGATATAAAAGAGAAATGGAAGAAAATATACAAAACAAGGGTAACTTCATCACATCATTGGCCCCATAACAATTAAAAAAACCATTTTAGCTCATAAACTAGCGCCACGTCACCAATTAACAAGAAAATTTGACGAAAAATCTATATTTTGGTCACGGAGTTCAGTTTTCCATTTGGTCACGGAGTTCAGTTTTCCAAAACACAGGGCACCATCTGGCTGATTAGCAAAAATGTTTAGGGTACCAATTGGGAAAAGTCAAAAGTACATGGGTACCAAGTGGAATTTCCCTATAATTATTAAACACTAATGTAGGAGAATATTGCAGATCCTAAGTTCCAGCAGATTATATTGTTACATGAATTGCAAGCAAATCTTTCATAAAAACCTCTACTAGTTTCGACTAATAGAGGATAAAGTAGCTTATATCTGAACAACCCAAACCTGACAAAGTCGGATCCACACTAGGTGGTGGTGGGTGTTGTCCTGCAAGCTGGATTTTGTAAATAATGTAGACATTAAACGGTAAAAGTTGCTGTCTGTATCCTATCCTTTTCTTTCCTGGGTATGGTGACTTGGTTAAGAAACATTTCACTAAGCAATTTGACAACAAAGTTGTCAGCATAACTGAGAAGAAGCTACAATTTTAAACCCGATTTCACAATCACCAAGATGAATTTATCGAATTGATAGTTGTGCATAGTGTACTAAAATGAAGTCATAACAGTACATGTATTATCACGCAGTCTCACCATCGTAAGGCCATCTGGATAGGTGTTGTGAGGCAGGAAGTGAAAACATCAGCAGGAAACTCAGCACTCTGAGGAAGAGTTTCATGTGCTTCACAAGCTGCAAGCAGAATGCAATCTTTTGTGGTGCCAGAAGAAGCAGAAGCATCAATAAGCTGTCAAAAACCAAACGTAACCATATAACAGGACCTTCTTTAAAATGGGAGTGAAGTTTATCCACCACCATTTATCTTTACGAACATTGGGATAAGGTCTGTAGGCACAAGAGGGGGGGAGTCATTTACCTCTATGAAGGCATTGACTATATGTCCAGCAGCAGAACAATCTAAAACATATATAGAAGGCGACTTTAACCAGGAATCCAGCTCAGTAACCGGCAAAGGAATATACTGAGTATAACTCTGCATGAGCTACCATTAAAGCAATCAAAATTCTGAAAACTCAAAAATATAGGAAAGGAAGTTACAAATATCAGTCGTTTGAACGAAAAGTTACCCTATTGAAGAGCCAAAGTTCACCATTTGCTGTTGGTTTTGGCACACCATGTCCATTGTAGTGAAACAAAACTCTCTCTGTCTTTGCAAATTTTCGGCATGTATTACAAAGTTTCTTAACTTCTTCTACAGTTGGGTCAAGGATACACTTGTACCGCGCCTGTCAAGACCCCAGCAAGTTAATTTGTAAATCCAATTAAAGAAGTATTACAGAAGACAGATTGCCAGAAAAATGAAATAGAATTTATGTCTTTCGGGAAGGACAAGAAGTTGTCACCTTGGGCTGCCATCTATCATATTGATTAGTTAGGGCCTTTCCAATAGCTTCAATTGCCTTTTGAGGTGCCATGGCAAATGGATCTGACAAAATAAAGGATAGTTGAGATAATACTGTTAGAGTATGCATAACAAGGCAACAACGCAACATCAGTAGAACCTTCAAACATCTCAGTTCAAGCACATGCCATCGAACAGATAAATGTCAATCGAAACAGGCACGCAAATAACGAAGATACAGGAGATCATGTATTACATTTACATTAACCTATAATATTAAAACTTAACCTTCTCTAGAGTAATCCCCAGTCTACAGAGATCAAAAAGAGTCAGAAAAGCTAGACGAGAGTAATTCCCTATCTAAAGGGATTGAGAAGTGTTAAAAACGTTGGAAAAAAGTAGAAGCCAATCCTAACTTCAAAATCAAGATCAACCTTATCATCACAGAAACTGCATTACACATAGTTGTTCTACATATCTCAAACCAATACACTAGATATTTTCATCCAAAGTTTCAGATTAAAGTTGATACAACCCTTTGTCTCATCCTTAAAAGACATATCATGCGCAAATTGCAACACCAGAACACATAGTCTTCAACTGTTATAGTGAGCTCAAACATTAAAAATTGAAAAAAGGAACAGACCTAAAGCTGATGTGATGCAACCCAATACTGATAGGGAAATGCTCATGATCCCCAGTAGTCAGCCTGACACAACTCTTACCTCCTTCGAACAAATACATGCAATATGATTCATCCTCCTTATTTTCAAATCATACAACCATTTATGTCCCAATATCTAGGTTATATTTTTGCTAGCCTATGTGATGCGTGAGCATCAGCACAGTCTACATCTACATCTAGACGTTAAAGTCTATCTTTATTGGAGTATTTCAGTTTTCAGTAGTTCTTGAGTTTATGAGTCAAAGTATTAGTTATTCAGAGTCGTAGTATGTGAGTTGTAACTTTGAAACTTCCATTGTTTAAGCGCTACACTACTATTTGACAGACGTGTATTGCGGCAATGACTCTTCTCCAAATTCGGTTATGTTGCTTGGATGTCAAAGAGGCCAACTTTCCTCCTTCCCTATTGTTTTCTAGTTTCCGTATTGTGGTTAATTTCCTTATATGAGTTGGCTTCCTAGTTAGTTTAGGACTGGAAAGTTTCTTAGTACGATTTAGTTTCATTTCCTAAAAGCTACTTTATTTTCCCGGATCTATTGTATGTTTAATTCAAATTGAGTTGATTAATGAAAATAGAGAGTTATTCGCTAAAGTTCTCTTTGACAGCTCTCAACAGGATTTAAGTTTTCTTCGTGAATTCATTAATCTTTGTTTGCCTTTGTAGCTTACATCCCATAATTCCCTCAATTTCTTATGCCTGTTTGGGGTGGTTGCCAGTTGCCAGTTTTCAGTTTTTTGAAAACTCAAAACCAGTTTTTGAAAACCACTTTTTTTGGTTTTCAATTTTCTGTTGTCACTTTTGAAAATGAATCAGGGAACTATAAGCACAATAAAATTCAGCTTTAAATTAAATTTCTTGAAAGAGTTGAAAAATTTTCAAAACCAAAAACTGGCAACCACCCCGAACAGGGCCTTAGTGAGTTTGAGTGAATTATATCCTTGTTTTAAACCCTAATCGTGTGGCCTAACCTGATTTAGAGGTTAGACAATTTTATCATTATTATTACATAATCCCAAAAATCACAAAAATATTGTCTTTTATCAAAATTTTGTTCGATACTACAATTCCATCAGCGAGATACAACAATTCATAATTCTGTATATGCTAGTTCAATATGTTCCGCAAATGCATCAAGTGGTATCTGGTCTTGAGATTTTCAAATTTCAAGCGATCCAACAAGTATCAGAGCTAGACTTCGAATTTTCCTAAATTTCAAGCAATTGAAAGCGAGTTTTGGAGGTTACCTAAACTTCAAACAATCTTAGATATGGCGCCTCAACGACGTTCTATTCATTGAAGACGTGATAGGCAATGATTTTTGCACACCTACAATTGAAGTTCCACAACTTTGTGATCCTACGTTTCGCATTAGAATTGGATGTATGGTGTTTGAAAAGTTCTCCAGTGTAATAATTGATGATGATTGTTGCATGACTCTTGCATCTACTTATATTACATGGTAGAAAAGCTTAGTTTGATGACTTTGGAACAATATTCTCCATACAAAAAATGGTGGTTCAACAAGGAACACTATATCAAGGTAACTAGGCAAATTGTTATACCTTTCTCTGTTGGGAAAATTTATGATGTTATTAGTGATGTAATTCTCATAGATGAGTGCCACATGTTGCTTAGAAAATCATGGATTAATTATGGACGAGCGATTCATACCAAGTGCACAATACTTATGCTTTGTCTTACAAAGGTGAAGAGTTAGGTCAACACCTTTGCATTCTAATTTTGAAATTACTCCTAACCTAAAGTGGAAAGTGAAGAAGACACCATGGCTGTTGTGCATAAAGAAAAGAAAGATAGGGTTAGATCTTAATGAGCAACAAGTAATCCATGAAGATGTGCCTAAAATTGTCGTTAATCTTGATGAAAAAAAAAAAAAGTCAACCAGATGAAATGCACAAAAGAACATGTTCAAAGCAAAGGCGGTGAAGAAAAACTTGGAACTTTTTCTCATCTTCTTGCCAAAATCCACATGAGCGATTTATGGAAAATCCAATCAAGAGACAACAAACTCTAACCCATATCTATGAGCTCGTGAGAGATCATCTGATTCCTTCAAGGAATAGGAAATACTCCACAGTGTCCAAGAAGAGTGTAAGAAGGAAGGTGGGACGCGAAGAAGGTTTCAAGAAGACTCGCTCACCAGGAATGTATTATCCAATGATTCGTATGCCACAGTGCATGGGGGATTCATAAAACTAACATTCGATCCTTGAGGTCATGTGTTCCACTTAAAAGAAAGAACCCAAGAATCAAGGACGAATCTTTTCAAGAATTTTACGTGAGCATCAGCATTGTCCACGTGCACTGAACGTTAAAATCTATCTTTATCGTTTTAGTTCAATTGTCTGTAGTTCCTGAGTTTATGAGTCGTAGAATTAGTTATTCGAAGTTGAAGCATTCGAGTTGCAACTGCTTGGAAACTTCCATTGTTTGGGCGCTACACATTATTTGACAAACGCGTACTATGGCTATGAATCTTCTCCAAAGTCGGCTATGTTGCTTGGACGCCAAGGAGGCCGACTTCCTACTTTCCTACTATTTCCTAGTTTCCATATTGTGGTTATTACCTTATTTTAGTTAGTTTCCTAGTTGTCTCTAGTACCCTAATTCTAATAGTTTAAGACTTAAAAGTCTCCTAGATTGATTTAGTTTCTTTTTTTACAAGCTACTTTATTCTCCCTATAAATAGGGCCTAATGTATGTTTAATTCAGATTGAGTTGATTGATGAAAATCTGAGAGTTATTCTCAAAAGTTCTCTTTGCGAGTACTCAACCAGATATAAGTTTTCTTTGTGTGTTTTAAATCATTGTTTGCCTTCGTGGCTTACACCATAATCCCTCAATTTCTTGGTTTGATCCCTAACCGTGTGGCCTAGCCTGAGCTAGAGGTTAGATAAGTTATCATTCTTGTTACATAAAACCAAAAATCACAGAATAATTGTCTTTTATTATTTTGATTTCTTTTGATATTACAATTCCATCAGCGAGATACAACAATTCATAATTTCACATATGTCAGCGAGATGCAACAATTCATAATTTAGTATTAGTCATTTCATTAAACGCATCACTATGTTACTTGGACTCTAGTACAGTGTTGGGTACGGGTACAAACTCGAGTTTCCGATATGTCATTGTTTGTAAATTTAAGGACACAGGGACCTCGTCCTACAGACCTTTTCCTAAAAGTGGACACGTATGTGCTACACTCATGAACTTTATTATAAATGTAAGTCTTATAAATAAATGTGTTAATTATAAATTTCAAATTTACAAGTTATATCTTCTTGGCCCAATTCAATCTTCTTTCAAATACAAAAAAAGATGGGGCCAATAAGAAGGGAAAAAACACAAAAGACCAAAAAGCCAATAAGTCAAAATGGGCAAAACCACTTGCCCTACCCGAATCATTTAGTTTCAACTTTCAACCACCCTAGAAACCCTAATGTCTCTTATCTTCCCCACCCCTTTCTCACTGTCAACCTCACTGCCTCCAATTTCTTCTTCCTCCTTCCTTCACTACTCTAATGGTTAACGGCTACATCAATTGGGCGGTGAGCATGTTCCATGACTGACATCCATTCGTCTCTTTCACTCTTTGAATCTTATGTCTCCTTCATTCCCAGCATGACGTACATCTTTTGCCATTGAACGTTGGCAACAAATTAGTGGTTGGCAACCACGGATCAGAGTTTGGAGACTTCCGACCTACGGTATTAGGCCACCATTTTGTACCCTACAACTGCATGTTGCATCTGCTATTGCTGGACTCATAACCGTCATATGAGCCACCATGTTTGATTGAAGAATGGCCTATAGAACGCAGATTTGCTAAGTCCTTGTAAACATAGCTGCTAACAAAGTCAAGGATCTTAGTCATTTTGAGAAAGGATTTCCTTGAGCGTTGGTGAGCTACAGATTAGTGTTGATCTTTATGCTATCGCCACATATAGTTTAACATTTGCCTCGGTGACATTAATGAGAACCATTCCCTTCTCCCCCAAAGAAAAAGGGGTACGATCGGTATCATTTGAAGCTATTGTAAGGTAATTTTATCTTCCTTCTAGGTAATGATTTCAAACTCCAAGAATAACCTACTATAACTCTTCCTTCAAATGATTTCAGTTTTTCCAGACATGTTTAGTGTCAATTTGGCAACTGGGCCACCCAAACAGGAACTACTCCATTAATATTCATCGTTGTCATGCCTATTGCCATCACTACTCCATCATCATGTAGATGTGTGCTCCAATAAACACAACAATCAAAAAATTCATGTTGTCTAGGGGACACATTGTTATGCATGCCTCAAAAACAACTTCAATTGTCAGTAAGATCCTTCTTCAAAGTTTCCATTCTTGTTTTCCTATGTACACCTCTCCACAAAGCAACGGACAAAAATATCATTACTCTTCTCACCATTACATTTGTTGATGAATTTTTGATGTCAAAGTAATACATGTAAATCGGCTACTTCTATGCATTTATTATCATCTTTCAACGTCCTACAAATTGTTTATCTTTACTATCCCATCTCCACAGTAACCTTCTTAGCGCTGTTTCAGGTTACTCAAAAATAAATTAGACGTGACCAAGTAATGCATCATCAAGAATAAAAACAAAATTATGGCACTTAACCCAAGCAATGGCAGCCCCACCTCCCAGAACAAGCTCCCTTGAATCTGCTTCAGGCCACAACTTGGCCAGTTTACCAGCTAAAGCCTGGCGAGTCCGAGTGCTACCAGATTTTATTTTATATTACTGTTCAAAAGTAAAAATGTGTATATAAACTCAGTAAAAAAATCAAAGTACAAGCTAGGGGATAAGAAGTCCCCAAAAGTATTATAAATCACCCCAATGATGTTAAATGTCAGTAAGGGGTAGCCCCTTAAAAGTCCCTGCTTCTTTGGCCAGAGAGAGGCTAGATAAACAACGCAGCCCAAAAGAAATCTGGCTTGAAATGGCAGACAAAATTCAGGTGTTACGTTCCATCAAAAGGCACCAAAATATTGCCACAACATTACATCTCCACATCAACTTAAACCCATTTCCCTGTCCTAACCTGAGCCTGGTAATGTTGCACAATATTAGCTAGACAAATAAACACTTTCTCCCTTATCACCAAGAAGGCGTTGCCAACAAGACTCGGCAAAATCACGATAGCATAAGACACACTAATTCAGGAAAAGAGATCAGCCAAGTGTATCGTCTGTCTTTGTCGCCTTCACCTTCGCCTTCTTCTTCTTTGAACGATATCGTGAAGTGTTTATATTACCCAATACTAGAGTTCAAACAAAGGTATGCACTTTTGGGGGAACCTGGAACTTCCAAATGTGATTCCTTAGTGGGAAGGAGGGATTTTGTGACGGTAGACTAAGATGGTGAAAGAAAAATGTGCAAGAGAAGTCCCCCAATGAATCCCCAACCCATACCCAAGAATCACTAGTGGAAGTGAGATAGCTGGCATCTAAACACCAAAGATGTAAGCTCCCCCATTCCTAATCATATGGTACCCCATAAGAAGGTGAAACCATAAACCACCATCACCAAAGAAGAAAGGTAGATATTGGTTCATTATGAATAACAGAAAAACGGTAAATCCGAGGATATGTGGAAGTAAAAGAGTAGTCTCCCTTCCAAACATTCTCCCAAAAACTCACTCGAAGTCCATAACCCTCCAAGTGCTACCAGATATTTCCTTTCATCCCTTACAAAAATAGTTCATCTTATCCACCATGTACCTTATTCCCAAGGACACCTGCTTTAGCTTTTGACATGTATCAATTGTTCCGCAACAATCTTTGTTTAGCTGAGACTGAAGGCAATCCTCAAGCCTAAGAATGGCAGAGAAACTAGGGCTCAGAGGCAACAGCCAAAAAAAATAAGTTCACCTACGTCCAAATAAGTAGAATCGGATCGAAGATCGCCAAGTTTACCTAATAACTTGAACAGTTCTACGAAATTCGATAAAACCTCAATTAAATGGATCAGCTTTGACGTAAACAATTCATGTCATCTTGTATGGAAGAAAAGACAGAATCGACCAATACTCCAGCAGCAGCACTGAAGGAAAAATTATCACTAGAACACTCATGTAATGATCAGAACCAACAATTACACGCTCCAGTACCCTAAAGAACACCAAAAGATGATGATTTCCCTTGCCTAGAAACCAAAAAAAAAAAAAAAAAGTGACATATATCCTTTTTTCCAGGGAACTATATAATCAATATGGATGGAACCATCTACAAGTGCAGTACATGTGTTGTCATCAGCAACAACAAAAAGTCACCAAATTCAACAATTACGTGAAACTAAGCTAGCGAAAGCAGTTAGGCATACCTATCCAGCACTCCAGCCTAGCACAAGGAGATATCTTAATAACATCAGGTGGGTCAACACTGATATTTAAACATAAAACAAGAGCTACCATTCCGGTCTTCATCTGCAAAAAAAATAGAGTTAAAATAATGACTCCACACTAGAATCTAGAACATCTAACAAAGTAAAAAATGAGCCTAAACCCAAGTTGAAGACAATTTAACAGCATGCAGTGAGAAAGTTGGCCAGTCAATGATATAACAAGAGTAAGACTACGCCAATTTAGCTACTAGGTCTATCATTAAGAAATCAATAAATTTTGAAACAAATAACCCTAATTTAAGGTGGTATACCAACCAAAAAATCAAAACAAAACAAAAAAAAAAAAAGAAAAAGAAAAAGAAACAAACAAACAACCCATTAAAAGCTAATTCTCAGCTCAACCTTCAACATCCATGACCTATCATAGATATTCATGAATTTTAGAAAGCTTTTGAACTGCTCATTTCAACTCTTTATATCATAACTAAAAAGTGAAGCATCATTAATTCTTGCTAGTAGATGTTACGAGTAATAACCATCAGCCTTTTCCCACTCTACCTTGAAAAGTAGAGCATCAGTTTCACCACCAGTAAAGGAGAACCTAAATTGAGTTCAAGGTCATTTAATAAAGACCTGCCCTTGCTAAAGAATCATTTGTTAACAAAACAGTGAAACATTGCACAGATGGCAGATTTAGTGAAGAAAGGTGAGAGCTGAGCCAGCTTTAATGCATATGGAGTGGGTATGATCCATTTCTAATCCGAATTGGAGCAGGTTTTGTAGAGAGACTCCATTTATATGTGTGTGATCTGCCTTTAAGAAGTTGGAGCCTCAGGGCCACAAACCAGAGCAAGGATATATGGAAAGAACAGGAAGAAAGACATGATATGGTTGGGATGATAGTATTCACCAAAAACACACAACGAGAAACAATCAGCAGTGGAAATAGTACCGAGATGATCCTTTTTTTTTATTATTTTATCTGGACTCAGATCCGTGGCACGTATCGGACACTGGTGCACACCCTTGTTTCAGATGCGGCATGGAAGAAAATCAATGACACAAAGAACTCTGTCTGGAAATTGATCAAGGGTACTGATGCACATCACATGCTGACATGCATATATAGTTTAATACTTATTGTTGATACTACAAATACTTATGGCCTTCCTTAATTCTTTTGCTTTATGAATTTTAACAAATGTTATATTTATCGTGTGAACCAAGAGCCAAATGAGCAAGGGAACTCATGCACTACGTGTCCCCAAACAAAGCCTTCAAGTTAATTGTATCACCAAAGTATCCAAACTACCAAGGGCTTTACATCAAAGAGGCAGCATCGGGAGACCATAATTTGCCCCACATAAGAGTCATGCAACACTGTGGCCCCAAAGCAAGCCAAATTTCCAGCCACTAGAAACCATACTCCTGCATGATTCCCTTGACACCAAGCATCAGAAGCAAAAGCCTATCAGTCTCTTCCTTTAGTGCCCAGTGGCGTTTTGAAAGGTGTGAGGTGCAACGAGGCAATAGAAATCCATGACCGAGGAAAGGCGTGAGGCGAAGAAGTGCGCCTCATTGAAGTGAGGCACACTGTAAAATAAGCAACTTTTTTCATTAAGATGTACCTCAGGACCATCTCAAGTGCACCTCATGCGTGCCTCAAGTGCACCTCAATGTGCCTCAGGCGCCTCACTCAAATCACTTCGCCTCACAGCTTCAGAGCACTTTGCTGTTGCGCCTTACGCCTTGTGCACTTAGGGGTGCTTTTTTAATACACTGCTGGCCACAACTCTAGATTTCTGACATTCTCTAACGATCGTCTCCATTTAAGAATGGAAAACCACCACCAAAACAATGCTACTCCACTCACACAACCACTAGAACAATGTTAGAATTAGTCAGGATATGGAGCCTGATGTCTTCCATTACCCAAAGAAATCAGCTCAATAACATAACTGACTATGAGGTAATTAAACAGGATACAGGTCATACTATCATGTAACTAAAACGCTCCGAGACCAAATCAAGCTTATGCATACCTAAAGGTCTACATTTCTGTTGGCCATAAATATCATTAACCCCTACGAAAAAGAACATGGGCCAAAATGACATTAGGGCTCAGGGTACTCTTTCCTGATAATCTGGACTTTATTGTCAAAAAAACAAATTCTATTCAAACCTTTCAAAGCCCAATTCATGGACTTCTAAAAGTTTTCTTCCCAAAGCCACCTTCATGACAAGGCATAGACTTACACCTAAGTGCTTAATGTGTCTAAAAGACTCAAGCAACCTGTAGGTTTGGAAATTTTCTATCTAACCACTATTATCTGTCTCAAGGTAATCCTTCAGTCTACAAGGTGAAACTAGAGAACAAATGCTTTAACATGAATACATTTGTTGCTTACATTACTATGTTACATGGTCTCAGACTCAGTTACAATAAGCTGTCTTGGGAAGATCTAGAAATCACACAGTTCAAATTTCCATGTTTAACGCTTAGATTGAAGCATCCAAGTATCACACCCATGTCCAGTTATCCAGAACAAAGACTCTAAGTAACATATTTTCACAAATGCGATCAACTAGAAGATTAATAACAATATCATCCATGTGTTTTTACCAAACCCAACATCAGCAATACACAAAAATTACTAGCATTTTCTCAGTCCCTTATAACATAGCCATTCGAAACAAGATGAAAGCTAATAAAGACCATAAAATACTGAAACTAAACATAGAGATAAGCATTCTTACTCGGTCCCTAGGCCGCCATTTCGACACCAACCCAACCTCAGCCGGACCAGTAGGTACAGAATCCTCGAACGCCTCGTGCCTGAGCTCACAGAACACAATACTCTGCGGTAAATACACCATACTGGTGGCAGTGATGACTGCACCATTCCCATAACCACCACCACCGCCACCACTGGTACTTGCAGTCTCTGACAAATCCAAACGACGATACAACTCAACATCTTCCCTACTCAAATACTCATCCAATGGACTCGACTCATCACCATCATCATTAGAAGAATTATGATTAAACCTGGAAGCCATCAAATCACCCAAAGCCATCCAAATCAAACCCCCACACCAGCCCCTTCTCCACCTCCTAATTAACCTATTTACAACAATCAACAGAGATAACAAAGAATGAGCCGCCGTTTCGTTTCGCCTCGTTTGTGCCCTAAATCAACCAAAGGAATCTGATGCGAATAATCAACAAAAAGAGCGAGCTGTTGAGGGAGCCCTAATCGACGAAGCCAGTGCACCAGCGACGCATAGAGAGAGAATAATAATCCAGCTCGGTAAAAACCCTAAGAAATGGCGCCGCCGAGTAGTAGTAGCTTCGGAAACCCTAGAAATGGCGACGATGGAGTTCGCCGATGAAGGAGAGAGAAAGAGGAGAGAGAAAGTATAGAGAGAGAAGGGGGTGGTGGTGGCGGCCAGAGAGGAGAGAGAAGGAAGGAGGAGGGAGGGTAGTGATGGGATGGGGGGAGGGTCCGAGAGTTTGGGATTTTTGTGAGACAGAGGAGAAGAGAGAGAGAGAGAGAGAGAGAGAGAGAGAGTAGAGGGGTAAAGTTTATTTTGTTATGGTGGAGTAATTTTTTAATTTTCTTTTCTTTTTTGGGGTTTGGGTGTGTTAATAGTATATGTTAGAGGAGTGATGTTTTTTTTCTTTATTTTGATGGACTAATAAGTGAAAAAATATTCTGAATGAGATTCTGAAGATTTAGTGCCATAAATGGATGTTATAATGAAGTTTAATGGCACCAAACAAAAAGAAAAAAAAAAAACAAAGGTAACTAATGTGATTAGTAGTTTGATAAGAGTAAGAAAAAAAATGCTAACAACAATATCTTGCTATTAGTTTTTTATATAAGAAAAAGCAAATTGTATTAATAAAAAAATTGGGTTACAAGAGCGGAGGACCAAGAGGCCCCAAGAAGAGTTATAAATCGTCCCAATGGCGTTGAATGTCAGTGAGGAAAACACCCTTAAATGCCCCCGCCGCTTTGGCCCAAAGCGAGGCTAAGTACACGATACGGCCCCAAACATAGTCTACTGGTTACGAAATTCTCGCGAAGATGCGGGAATTCCGCTCCAGCCAGAGACCCCGCAGAAGTGCCTTAAAATTACATCTCCAAAGTAACTTACAATCCTTCCCCCGTCCCAAACCAACATAGTGAATCTTCAGGTGGTGGACAATGTCACCAGGACAAATAAAGCACTCCCCTTTAATCCTCATAAGTCGGAGCCAAAGGGATCTCGCAAAGTCACAATGTAAGAACAAATGTGTGATGTACTCCCCGGCATGTGTCGTACTGATCAGGTGATAGAGCTCGACAATATCTTGCTATTAGTAAACAGTGATCTTCCTAGCATTAACTAAAGTCAAGGGATAAGATCAAAAAGATTAGGTACCACAGTCGTAACATTAAAATTTAGGGGCACCCCATAATAATTATTGTTAACGTTGGATTTTTGATGTTATATTTGGCATAATTAGTTGTAGACTAGTTATAGTTGGACTTTAGGAACAAATCAGTCAGGTAGGATTCGTTCACTTCAAATTGGGTCATTTTGGTTTCGAGTTAAGAAATACTTGTACATGACTTAAAACTTTCGTTTTCGAGTTTATCTAACTAGTTGAGGACGCATAATTTAATGTGAAATTCACTTTAATTTGTCTAGCTACTTAAAAATTAAAAGAAAAATACATAATCATATTGCATGAGTACGACGCATTTTACACTTAAAATCTTTAAAAACAAAGGGCCAAACACATTAACAAGTAATTACCAAGCTTAATACCACCAAATTAATTCAAATGAGCAACTAGGGTACTTACTTCATTTAAAATGAACATACAATTTCAAATGAAATGACCTATTGCATTGTTCGTCAAAGTAGGTCATAACATGTTAATACCCGCAAAATAATAAGCAAGCAACTAGCAAGATTTAGTTCATACATACAACATGAGTTAAAACTCGTAAGTTCACACAAACAGCTCGAGTTAGGGTTCAGTTACTTTGGGTACGGGTTATCAACAATTCTACCTGTTTCACGTTATAAAATCATATGTTCAAATCTATTTGTTGGGCCGGTTTTGAGTCGGGTTTCGTGTCAGGTAAATTTTTACAAGTCTAGTTGTAGCTTTGAGCTATTGTTGACATATATAAGCTGTAACTATGGGTTGTAACTATGACAAATAGTTTGAGCTATTTTATAAAGCTTGGGTATTATATAAGTAGGTCTTGTATGGATTTGGTCCATTATATGTACCGACTCAAAATAAATGATTCTTATACTTTAGAGGGTTGACTCATAGTTTATTAGGGCGACTCTTTATTTGATTTCTTCGTCATAAAGGGGTGACTCTTGGTATATTGTATGGATTAATTTCATGAAAGATTTTGTGTTTCTTTTACAGCCAATGCCGTCGAGACTTGTTTGAAGTTCATATCCTTTGTTTTTTTTATCATTAAAAATTACTCCTGAATCACTAAAATCACCCTTGATTTGAGTCTATTAGACTACACAAGAGTGTTACTCTTCTTTCAGTTGTACCTGATAAGTAATTCAGTTATCGGCGACTCTTATATTCCGTATTCTACTAACATTGGTTAATAGACAATGTTAACTCCACTCGGGGACAAAGCCTGTGTCTTACAAGTAGGGACAACGATTTTTATACGGGAATAAAAGCTTAGTATTTTGAATATTTATTTTTTTAATATAATATAAGTTAAGAGTTAATGATGTCATCATATATGTTAGAGTTTTTTGCGAGAAAACGGCCTTATATAATACACTTTTTCTAAAAAAACCCCCTTATATAATTTTTTTTTTTTGTGGGGAACCCCCTTATAAGTTACTTTGGCCATGATCAACCCCCATTGTTCAATTTGCCGACCAATTTATGAGATTTTAGGACCGATTTGCCCTTGCGAAAATTTTCCAAATGGGTATTTTCTTCACATTTGGAAAATTTAGCATATGAATTTCAACAAAAATGTCAAGTATGAATCAAATAAGATCTAAAGGGTAAATAAAAAACCCATTTGGAAAATTTTTCGCAAGGGCAAATCAGTCATAAAATCCCATAAATTGGTCGGAAAATTGAACAAGGGGGGTTGGTTATGGCCAGAGTAACTTATAAGGGAGTTCCCCACAAAAAAAAATTATATAAGGGGATTTTTTACAAAAAGTGTATTATATAAGGGGGTTTCCTGCAAAAAAAATCCTATATGTTAAGATTGATTACTCAAATTTATGGCTTTAAAATTAAGTTTGCAGCCATTGAACAAAAATAGCCACAATTAAGTTAATAATCTATTATTATGTGAAGGTAATATGAATTCTAGGGGGAGAAAGAAGGAAAAAATAAATAAAATAACGGAAATTTCCTGTGGTACCCCTGAACTTTGGCCTAATGCCAATGGTGTCCACGCTTTTCCAATAATGCCAGTGGTACCCCTGAACTTTGACTTTAACGTTTTCTGTAACCTAATGGTTGACGAAACT
>BSSO01001660.1:0-22473 GCA_030267885.1 Mesembryanthemum crystallinum | reverse complement strand
TAAATTTTTCAAAGGGTGAAGAAAATACCCATTTGGAAAATTTTCGCAAGGGCAAATCGGTCCAAAAAACCTATAAATTGGTCGGAAAATTGAACAAGGGGGGTTGGTCATGGCCAAAGTAACTTATAAGGGGGTTCCCCACAAAAAAAAAATTATATAAGGAGGTTTTTTACAAAAAGTGTATTATATAAGGAGGTTCCTCGCAAAAAATCCTAATAATAATAATAATAATAAACATGCCCTCCTCTGACATACATGCTACTACAATATCCCAATATATATAGAATCGACCATATAAAATGGTGTTATATACATCAAATCAAATATCTAAGAAGATAACCTCTTAGTAAAGGAATTCATTGGGTTAGCAAACAAGGCACCGTTCGGCATTTTTTTTTTCTTTTTAAAAAAACAAGATAGGCAAAATAATCACTTAAAGAGATTATCCTAATAAATCATTCCCCAATAAATTGGATAAGGTACGCTCGAATGACTCCAATCAAGAAAGTAACTGAGGATGCCATGGGGCCCCAATCTATATAATATAATTAGTTTAAAACACAATGATTTAACTAGAGCTCGACACCTTTGCACCAAAAAANCAAAAAAAAAAAAAAAAAAAAAAACTAGAGCTCGACACCTCAGCATGCCATCTCAACGCTTCGTACTGCCACATATACGTTGACGTGTCACATGTATTGCCATGTAAGCACCACAATCATCTTCTCAATTTGAAAAAGAACAAAAATCATAGCTAAAAGATTCGAACTCCAAACCTTCAGGTTTTGATACTAACTCTTTACCAACTACTCCAATATTCATATGTGCTATTTTTAATTGAAATATTTATAATATGAAATTAAATATCTTTATTTAACTAATTTTGATTCAATTTTTAATAATGTTATATCAAAGAATGTTCAAAGTTAAATAAACGTAGACCTATCAAATTCACTTGGTAACCAAATGTAGTTTTAATAGAAAAATAGCTCACCTAATTTTTTTTCCCTAAAAGGACATCTAAGTTTATAAGGCCCTGTTTGGGGTGGTTTCCAGCTGGCAGTTTTCAGTTTTTTTGAAAACTCTAAACCAGTTTTTGGAAACCACTTCTTTTGGTTTTCAGTTTTCTGTTGCCAGTTTTGAAAATTAAGTAGGGAACTATAAGCACAAAAAAATTCAGCTTTAAATTAAATTTCTACAAAGATTTGAAAATTTTTCAAAACCAAAAATTGGCAATTGGCAACCACCCCGAACAGGGCCTAAGTTAACCAAATAGTAAAGTAGATTACCAATAGGCAAAAAAATCACTTCCAATAGGCATTTTTTTTGGTTCCACTGACGCCTAATTTGATAAGATTATAAACATGAGTGAAATTTCATTTTCAACGCATGCAAAATGTGATGCAAAATTTCACATTAAAGCAAATAAACACATAAAATTTCAAGAATTTTTTTTATACAAATGAACTCATAAAAAAAGAAAGAAAAAGAAAAATGTGATAATCAGAGCCGTCCTAAACATTTTTGGGGCCCTGGGCTAAAATGAAAATTTAGGCCTCTAAAAATTTAAAGGTAGACAAATTTCATTTTCATTATTAAATTTAACTTTTATATCCAAAAATATACTCCTACATTATATAAAAACTGAGAAGCCAATTATAAAAGTAAATGAATCGAACTACAATAATATACCTCACCTTTTATCACGATTATACGATGCACCTTTACGAACTTATCAAAAATAGGACACCTAATAAATTTAGCTAAAAATCTCATTATACGTTGTGTAACATCTTGCTAATTCCGATACAAAAAAATTGTGTGATAGGAAGGTTAATTTGTATATTTTGTAGCATTCTATCTCTTCCTAGAGAAAGAGACGAGACATTTAGTGAATTAGGAGAATGTGAGAGGACATTCAAAAAAACTTGCTAGTATGATAAATTAGACATTAGCTGTCAATTTATTTACACGTCAATTAAAGATGGAGTAATTTTTTGGAACAAAAGAAAAAAAAAAGATGAGTAATATATGGGAAGATGTGTTGACTTGTAGAGAGAGAATGAGAAGAGAAAACTATAATTAAATGATGGGGCATGACTAAAGAAGGCCCTTTAAACTACTTATAGGCTTCTAACTTTGGAAAAATTGTTAAAACATAAAGGCTGTGTTTGGTTCGCCAGAAAATATTTTCCACGGAAAATGATTTTCAGTGGAAATTGAATTTCCATGGAAAATGATAATTCTACCCAATTTTCCAAGGTTTGATTGAGCAATAAAAATTTTGTTACCCGTAGCCGTAGGTATTGTCGTCTTGCAGCTGTGGAGATAAGCCTTGCTAAGGAAAAATGAACAAATAGACAGAGAAGTGGGTCTTTAAAAAGTTGAAAGAGTGGGAGGAGAGAGAAAAGGTATGAGAGAGAAAGTGAGTGAGAGTAGTTTAGGAGGCATCTCTTGGGATTTTTGCCGTCATTATTGCTAGAGGAGAGAGAAAGAGCCAAGAGGTGAGATAATTGAACTGGAGGAGAGAGAAAGAGGAGAGAGAAGATGGTAGGAGAGAGAAAGAGTGATAAGGAGTATCTAGAAACTGGAAGCATGAACCACCATCTTCAGCCGGAAAATGCACTTCCGTCTTCTAAAGAGGGAAATCATTTTCCTCCCTCCATGGAAAACCATTTTCCCTCTGAAAATGCATTTCCTTCCTCTGCACAACCAAACACCAGAAATTAGGAAAACCATTTTCCCTGAAAATGTTTTTCTTCCTATCAAACACAGCCAAAGTGTGCAACATTGCAAATTGGGCCCTCCTAAAATGAGGGGCCCTGTGCAACAGCACAGGTTGCACCCCTCAATGGACGGGCCTGGTGATAATGATATTATAACAATCAACTTATCACAAATCTAATCCGTGCATCGCACGGGTTATAAACTAGATAAAATCAACTACTGCATTAGCCTCCTAAAACAATGAATGGCCTCCACTTGATCAAAAAAGAATAAATCTTGTCAAGTATCTATAATGATATTTCCAATTTTCCAGAGAATGTGCCATTCGGCTCAAATGGATTTAATGACTGGTAAATTATCACCTTATGTTGTGGCTTTTTTAAAACCTAGGTTCATAGCTGCTCGAACCCTTTCTCAAGCCAATAACAGTTTTTCTTCACCCAACGAATTTCTAATTGCAAAATATGCTGGTGCTTTTCCTGAATCAAGTTTTGAACCATCAAAATAGATTTTAACATAATCACTCCTTGAAGCTTGCCATACCATATTCGATCACGGCAGTTTTCAATCACATTTATAAGAAAAACTACCCAAATTTGTGACCTCCATACTAGAAGTAGCTATAGAATACCATTCTATGAAGATGTTTCTTACCGAGTGAGCTATTTGTGATGGAAAAGTAACTAAATCATCAAACAATATTTTATTCCGTGCAAACCAATAAAATCCACGACATAAACATAAAAAGGATAAAATCCCATTTATGTAGAGATTTATGGATAAAGTTCAAAGTCGACAAAAGATCGATGCTTATGGAGGAAAGAAAACATCAATGCCTTTGGCTGGTGTTGTTTAGGAACCTCTTAGTATGCCAAAACACAAAATTATCCTTTGGCTTGCAATTTCAAAACAAGCTAGCTACACAAGATAACATGCAGAGCAGAAGAATATGTGTTGTTAATAGATGTTGTCTATATAAACAAAATCTTGAAAGTTCCCAGCACCTGTTCGTTGCCTGTAACTTCTAAAAGAAAGTATGGAATGCTATCCTCGGCTGGTGTGGTATTCAAAGAAGAGGAATCAGCCTTGGACACGAATATATATGGTTTCGGGATAAGGTCAAGGGGGAGAAACTTCAAAACAGAGCTAGAAGAGCTTGCTTAGCAGCCCGCACTTATGAAATTTGAATGGAAAGGAATTGGAGGATATTCACCAACACTAAGAGAAGCCATGAGCAGCTAATTAGACGGATACAATCTAATGTTAGTGTCATATTGTACAAGTTTACTGAAGAGAAACCTGTAATACTCAATGTATGTATAGTTAGTAAGTTGGATATACTTGTAACTAGACAGATTAAGAGATATGGGCCATCTCCCATACTCTATTAGGTGTATTCTCGAGGGTACCACACTGGTATCCTTTTTGGTTAATGGAAATTCTTACCATTTTCCAAAAAAAAAAAAAAAAATCAAAATCTTTCCCTAAAAGTTGTTGGGAACAAGCCCAAGATTGCAGAAAGACAAGGTAATGGAAGAATAGATGAAACTTATCCTCCGAGTGAAGATTAGAAAAACCCATTCATGTGGCACAAAAACTTTACTTTGTTGAAGCCTATTTTTGGTAGGGAGTCCGTCAAAACACAACTTCCGAACAAATTTTTTAACTTTACTGGTAAACAAAGATCTCAAATCTAGCTGAAGGCATACTTATCTTTAAAGTAGTTTTGTATCCCTTGGGCTAGTCAAGCTGCAAATTTTGCCGTAAAAATACCGAAACTCAAAAACCCCCAATAAAATTATCTGGAACTTGATTATACGGGATCGCGATGACCAAAATGTTATCCAAAACTTTTTGGCGGAGAACTCGAGAGAGCAGGACGGTATCCCATTTACCATTGGCCTTAATAAACATATTAACCATGCTATTGATATTAAAAAGTGGATCTTACAAGTCATATATTGGAAACAGGCGTCCATAAAAGGACCGTGGCACCCCATTATCCTTCTAAAATCTAATGCTAAGCCATACCCTACTTGCCATCTAACACCCTTTAAAAAAAGTATCCATATTATCTAAGAGATGATTCCATTTCTAAGAGTTTTTCTTACCATTAACAGAGGAGAAAATATCAACACCTTTAAGAAATTTGCAAGAAATAAGCTTAACCCACCTATTTTCAGGTTCAAATAGAATGCGTCAAAGTAGCTTCATTTGCATAGCTTTATTCACTGCTTCTGATTTGCGCAGACCTAAATTGGTTGATAAATTTTATTCCAACCAATCAAATATGGAGAGCGATTATCCAAATCTTTATTCCAGAAGAAATTCCTGTTAACCTGATCTAACTTATGGAGAGTAGATGACGGAAGAGTAAAGCTTTGCACAGTATAAATGGATGCAGCTGCAAGATTAGCTTGAATAAGTGTTGAACGACCTTTGAGAAAGAGAATTAACTTTCCACTTAGACAAATGAGCATATTAGTTCTATCCAAGATCTCCATTTAAATAGTACTATTGAGACGCTCATAGATAATTGGACGCCCTAAGTACTTATCCAAATGAGCAGCATTATCATGCTAAGAATACCCTTGAAGGTATCCTAAGTTCTACTACACCTACTTGACGTCTTGTTCTTTTCACTTGTTTAATTACCCGTGCATAATGCATAGAACTAGTTAAAAGAGATGGTTGAGCGTTAAATCAGTGAGTAAAAAATGTGCTGATTTATGAAATAGTGATTTACTTAAGATACTTAAACACAAAAACGGCATTCAAAGGCCCATAACTATATACCTTGAAAGCTTGGCAAAAATTGACCAAACCCGACAACTCGATCTGAACCTAACCCGAAAATATGGGTGATGATTGAGGTTTTCAACCCATTTACTTAAACGACCTTGATTAAACTGAATTGATTTTTTCAATGCGAAAACAACCCTTAGCCTATTCACTTCAATTTGTCAAATTTTTTATTTTTTTAGTTGCTCAATACTTTCAGTGGCGTAAATATATAACAATGAATTGCAAAAATCAATTTTGTTTAACTTATAATTAGTTTTAAGAGTATGTATTTAAATTTCTTTCTCACATTTTATATTAAATTTTTACTTTCTCATAAATTAAAAAATCATAAATGAGTTAGATAGGTAACCCGTTTATTAAATGGGGCGGGTTAGAATTGAAGTTGCCAACCCATTTAACAAACGGCCTAGATTTGGGTCAAGGAATTCAATCCTTTTAGATATACCCCGAACGTAAACCCAACATAACACTAAAATATAGATGTCCACACAGGCACACGACAATAAGAGTTTCGAACAATGATCCTGTAACACTAAATCAAACATGATTTCTTTTTTTGTTAGAGGGTGCAATTACTATACATGTGTATGTGTAAGAATATATGAGATGGTCTATGGGCGAGCTTGCATGTTTGATAAAGTATAATATACCCCAGAGATGATTATTGCATGAAAAGAATAATTGTTTGCATGACATAGTTCCTACATAAATATTTTCATGTATGTACCTATACAACTTTTATTTCATGATAAGAGAAGTATTAAAACAATTCTACAAGTGTTATTTTGACGATTTGAACCATGATATGTTGGATAGTATAAAGAACAATTTGGTAATTATAACCATATTGGTCGAGATGCTAAAGGGTGTTTTGGTCAATTTATGGCTTGGATTTTATGATACATGAGTAGTATTGTGTTAGATGGATGTATAACTTGAGTACATGAAGTGTATATTAAAAAGATAAGCTATGTTTGTCTCATATACATGCCATGACCAGGAATAGTCTTTTGGTAATTTCACTTGTGGGATTTCATGAAATTGTACAAGACAATGTGCTTCCACATGTTAATTGAGTTTGCATGAGAAAATGGTGACTAAGTGATATTGCATGTGAAATTACATCAAGGGTGAAATGGTAATTTCATTGAAATATGAATGCCTTTGAGAATATGTGTTTGATTGAGAATTGTGAATAAATGAAGTGTCATCAATGTGTTGAGGAAATGAAATGAAGTTGTATTGATAGAGGGTGAGTATGATTATCAAAATGACTTTGAAACTCTTTTAATGAGATGAGTTAATAATGGACGGGAGAAAGAAATGGTAATTTTACATCAGTGATGTAAACCATGGCTTGAGAAAATGAGATTGAGTTGGTTGTTAATGAAAGGTAAAAATATGAGATAAAATGACATAAAGAATGATAGAAATAAAAAGTCGTCCATTGATAAGTCAATAATAAAACGATTTGGCTAACTTAGTGGTCAGTGTTTCGAAATGTGGCGCCTTTGAAAACTTTATAAAAAGGAGTGGAGTATGTGATGGTGCGATATATTTTCGCTCGATAGGAAGCCGAACGACATGGAGATAGTCAGATAAATGGACAGACTGATTGATTAAATGTTTTGTTACTTTACAAATATGACGAACCGTGAACTAAGTGGCGCACAGAATTGACGGGAGCCGTAATTACCATTCAACAAAACAACACCACTACAACAAACAAGCACCACTACAACACCAAACACCTAAACATGGGTGATCAAGAGGTACTAGTACTACCCCAAACAAACACCAAAAAAAACCGCCCCAATGCCCCCAAGTTCCAACGAGACATTCTTCAAACACCTACAGTCTCTCTCTCTCTCTCTCTCTCTCTCTCTCTCTCTCATCTGTCTCCTTTCTCAATCTCTGATCTCACACTTTTAATAAACCCTAAAAAAACCAAACCAAACCTCAACACACTCGATTCCTCATCTAGCTGATCTCATCTTCTCCTCAAATTCAAAAATTCTTCTCTTTCCCCCACCATTACCCCACTATCCACATTCTCTCTCCTCTACAGTCATTGCTGTCGCCCTCAATCGCGACTTTCCACCACCAAATTCTTCTTTGCCCACTTTCCTATAAATTAGGGTTTCTTTGTTTTTGCCCCAGTCATGACTTCTCCTTCCTCCGACATTGACCCTCCTTCCTCTTCCTCTCTCTCTCCATCTGCTACCGTTGCTACTGAAGTTGCGGCACCTGCTGCTGCTAATACTAATACTACTACTGCTAATTCTTCGGATAGTGTCAAGGTCGAACGGGAAGAATCAATGGCGGTTGCTACTACTACTGCTAATGCTGATGAATCGAATTTGATGATGGTAGATGATGATTCTTCTGCTAATCATCCTGCTACTGTTTTCTTTGTTCGCTTGAATCAGCCTCGCTCCAATTTGCTCCACAAAATGAGTGTCCCTCAGCTATGTCGCAATTTCAGGTGATTCTTTCTTGACCCTTCGATTTACGGTTAATTTGTTGCTAGGTGAATCGGAAATATTCTTATAAACTTTCGTATTTGTTTTACACTTCTATGCTCGGAACCTAAACATAGGGAGGGGCCATGGCCCCTAACGCTTAATAGTTTCATCCCATTTACGCTGCTGCAGAGGTTGTTAAATATGTGGATTTCCCGTTTGATGCAAATGGAGTTCAATTTGTGAGATTCGGGATCATCGTCTTAGGTGCTGTTTGGCCTCGTTTTTAGGGTGATGAGTTTTTCCTTCTCAATCTTTCATCCCTTCCTCCTCCCTCATTCACTTTTCTTGTCCCTTATAACAAACCAAAATGTGGGGCTAGAAATAGAAACTTTAATATAAAGCTTCTATCTTTAGCCCATTCTAGTTTCTTAGAAGCTCTTGGAGGAGGGGAAGTGAAGAGGAGGGTGGAGGAGAATAGAGATTTGTGAAGAAGAAACTCAAATGGTAGAAATTAGGCCAAACAACACCCTTTATTCATTTGGTAATTGAGAAGATGGGTACAATTTAGGTTTATTTTTTTGGAGTCATGCTAAAGTAATGAAGCTCGTATTGTTGAATTCAAATTATGATTATGTTTTTAAATTTTAAATATATTGTTCTTTTGCCGGGGTAATTGAGATCAGGCTAGAATGTTTTGCCAGGTATGTGTTTGCTTTAACAGTGTTAAGGTTTCTGGTTGATTGTTCAGGGGTATCTTTCAAATGAAAAATCTTGTGACACGAATACTAATCAAAATGGCCCTGAGCTCCATCACAATTTCGTGGAAGATATTGGTTCATTTGTGTAAATATAACGATATTGGACTACCTTCTTTTATATAGGAATCTGGATTCTATTTGTTTGTTTAGTTGCCTTCAGCTAGTCTTCCTATCAGTAGTCCACATGTCCAGCGAAAATCCCCAGCAAATTGCAGTGAAGAGTGAAGAAAAAGAAGAGGAGAGTGAGAGGACATATAGCAAAGGAGACAATTTCATGACTTTTATTTTATGATGGAAGCAGCATAGCTACTACATGTTCTCTTGAGACCATTTCCCCTCGTCTTCTGCTCTACTTTTGGTGGCAGTCCCACTGCCCATCTCAAACTGCAATTTTTGCCCCAGTATACTGTGGGTTCCATCAAGAAGAGGGTGGAGAAGAACCGGGCTTGATGTTGATGAAAGGGGAGCTGATGGTTTAGTTTCTATATTTGGCATTTATTTGGGCTGAAAGAAGGGGGGGGGGGGGGGGGTTAGCAGAGTTTGTCAGTTTTGATGAAGTTATTTAGATTTTATTCAATTAGGGGAATCGAAGGCGAGAAAAGGGAAAGTGAATGAAGCATGAAAGAGAAAGGGAGAATCGGCGCATTGAGTTTGTACTATAGATTACTTGAATGGCCCAGGGCAACTAGAATGAACATTCACCTCTTTTAGCATAGAAAATGGCTTTCCATATCTTTTTTCCCAAAGAGCAAATATCTTCCTGCTACCTGTGAACTCTTTTCTGCCAAATGCAAGACAGAGAGAAAATATATTCTATTCTATCAAACAGAGCATAATGGGTACTCTTTGGCAAATACTATTGAGGTTCTGCATGGAAATTTTGAGTGTATTGGGAGTGAGTGAAATGATGACAAGATCATCGAGTTAGAAAAAGGAGAACACAGCTAATTGATACTTGACTTGGGTATGAAAATCTAGTGATGGAGAATCATCAAAGAAGAAAACATGTGACTAAACTAGTTTGCTGAAGTTTCTTTTTATTGTACATTTTGTGGACCAAGTGTAATTCCAGGGATCTTCCTTTTGGGCTTCGAGCTGTTTTCTAGAAACAAATAACATATAGTGTAATAGATTTTCTTTCAAATTCAAAACATGTCTTGAATTTGGTTGGATAGTGAAGTGGCGCACCTCTCAGCAAAGACCTGGGTTCGAGTCTTACTTTCTTTAAAGAAGGAGACTTCCTTGCTAGTGGCTACTCAAAAATAAAAATAAAAATTCAAACATGTGGCCTGGAAATTCATAAGGATCATCTTAGTAATGAGTAAAGACTTCCATCTATGTGCCACAACTATTTCAGTTATGGGTTTGCCCTTAGTGGTCTCTAGTGAATGGTTATGAAGGTTGACTCCTTGTGGCTCAATTAAGAACTTTGGAAACAGTCTTCGTGATGTGCACTTTAGTTTTGAAGACAACTTATTGATGTTTATTTATGTATTTATTCATTTTTTCTTCTCCAGTGGACATTGTTAGTTACAGGTTGTTGCTTGTTTGGCTGTTTGCTTAATAAAAGGTCATTATACTCCTTTCTTTGATTTGTTCTTCGGAGCCATGGCTTATACGTTTTATATGAATCAATCACCTTGGCTTGTTCTCATTTATTTTGTGTGCTTCTTTGCTCTCCAAGTGCTGTTGCCTGGTGTGGAAAGCTGAACACAATAGCGTGTGCTTCAGAAACTTGTGCTAGAATTCCAAGGTTAGCCAATTGCTGAGCTTTATTTTTGTTAATTTTTATACGAGATATCATCATTTTTCTTTCTTTGTTGAAAGTTGAAGTAGCCAGCATTGTTGAGTATTACCCCAATTTAATAAAATATGTAACCCCCCCCCCCCACGCGCGCGCACACACACACACACCGTAAAAGAAAAGAAATAAAGTTAAGCTAAACAGGATGAGAGAGCTACATTCATATCGAGTAAGTTGTCAATGGAATTTGGTAGTGCCATTGTCATTCAAGTTTATCAATGAAACATCTTAGGACATATTACTATTCTCATGTTAGTAATATGATATTTATATGATTTGCACACCTGGTAGGAAAGCCTGAATTTTGTGGAGCTGGTTTATTCGTTCCATGAAAAAAGTGAAACAAATCGTTGTCCTTGTGATCGGGTAAACTTTGGGCCTATTGTAAGGTGGTTTGTAGTTGGCAATTGGGGAGGAACGAGTAACTTTTTGCCTGACTCAAAAAAAAAAAAAAAAAAAGTTAATGGGAACTTTTAAGCAGATTTTTGTGGGACATTTGAAACTGAGATTCCTGGCAGCTAGGATCTCAACCGTGACCATTATGCTATGGCTTCAACAGGTGACTAGATTGCTTTGGCACAACCGCCTTTGTCTTCCCCTCCTGCCCACCTTCATAATAATAGGAACATTTGTGGGAAACGACCTTTTAAAAAACCAATTTTTTGAAGAAACCACCTTCTATTTTATTTTATTTTGTTGTTGTGAAAAATCGACTTTTAAGTTATTTGTTTTCTCTAAACACCTCCCGTGTTTTCGGAGGAAAAATTACTTGAACTTCCCTTTCTGCCCTCATGTGTATCCTACATGCGTCACTAGATAAACCTGCCTTCCCTTTCATCTGATTTGCTTTTATATCCTCAAACTGAATCTTTGCAGTTCCCTCTTTGTCATTTCTACTTCCTTCTCTCTCCACCACTCACTCGTCACTTTGCTTCTGCTTGCTCCATGCCGATCACCAGGAAATTGTCCAAAATTCTGCTTTGGCTACTCACTTCATTACAGCATTCATTGGTACGCCGCATGCGACAACGACTCGTTTGGGCGAGGTGGAGGAGGTTGAACTTGACATTGTTTCTTGTAAAAACAGAGGAAATTGTTTCCTAAAGAGCCCAACTTTTGATGTAAGCTCCCCGTCTTTAAGATAAAAACTCCCATCTCAAAGTAAATTCTATTTTGACTCACCAAATCAATTTGATCATTTCCCTCCGTCTCTTACTCATTTCTTAGTGGCCCGGTATGTTAATTTGGAGGGGGTGAGGGTAATAAGTTGTTGTGGTGGTGTGCTTTCTTCGCTATTCTTTCGTGCCTCTGGTTTAGACGGAATTGTGGTGTTTTCTCCGAGACTTCCAAGCCCTTTGCTTTTGTGTAAGGCGGGGTGGTTTACATGACCTCACTTTGGGCTAAAGCTGCTAGGGCATTTAAGGGGGTTATTCTCACTGATATTCAGTGGCATTGGGGTGATCTGTATTAAAGATTCTTTTGTACCAAATTTTCCTGAGGACTCCTTGTCCTTCTAGCTTGTAACTATCCTCATTTTGGTTTAATACATTTTTTTATTTAAGAAAAAACCAAAGCAGAATACAAACGAGGCACAATGAATGTCAAAGTATTTTGAGCAACACCAACCAAATTATAGTTGAATGTCTAGGAACATTTAGCCTTTCCAAGGCAACATTATGCCACGGAAACCCTACATGGTTATTTTTTTTTTTTGGATTTTTTGTGGGGAACCCCTTTATAAAATACTTTTTGGAAAAAACCCCCTTATAAAAAAACTTTGTGGGGAACCCCCTTATAAAAACAAAATGCCATGATGGACACACCTTAAGTCGTTTTTCGACCAATTTAAATGAAGTTTTGACCGATTTGCCCTCATCCATTAAGTACATATTGTATATTTTAAGCAAATATATAGTTAAAGGCTAAGGTTAAATCGGTCAAAATCTCATTTAAATTGGTAGAAATATGACTTAAGGGGTGTTCATCATGGCCTTTTGTTTTTATAAGGGGGTTCCCCACAATAAAAATTTTATAAGGGGTTTTTTTCCAAAAAGTCCATTTTACAAGGGGGTTCCTCACAAAAAATCCTTTTAAAAAAAAAAATTAGAAGTGGATGGGAGAAGAGAGAAAGTGTGTATTGCAATTCAAAGATATAGGGATTTTTGATCCATTTTCCAACCCTACATACTTATCTTTGGTTAATAGTATTGAATATTGATGACCTATACTTGAAATTCTTTAGACATTCATGACCAAAGGATGTAAGAAGATAACTTTTTCTGGTTTTGTTAGATGTCTTGGATCATACCTGGGTACAATTGTGACTTATGCAGCAACCAATGTGAGATTAGGTAACATAGATTGTGACATGTGCAAATTTTCCTTTTCACATGATGGTGGTGTTTAAAGTATGACTGCCATGTGGTTCGAGTTTTTCTTGTTTAAGGTTCAAGTTCATGATCTTGCAATGAGTATTAATTAGAGCATTTGTTTAAAATTTAATATAAACCTTGGAGTAATGGTACTTTTTCTCTAATGCTGTTGGTCTCCTACATTGGTGTAGCTCTAATGCCAATCCACCATTTTGGATTCCTATACACATAGTGATTCCAGAGCGACCTACAGAGAGTGCTGTATTCAATGTCATAGCAGGTACATTGTATTGTTCTGATCAGTCATAACATTTAGTTTTATTCTATTGTGTTTATTTTCTTCGATATTAGTTAACAATGTTTTGTCACATCTCTGCGATGCAATCATGGAACCTTATCTGTAAGGGCATTTGAGGCGAAGGTTCGGCCAATAGCTGGTGCCTTGTCATTATACTTTTATTATAGTTTTGATCAATATGGGGGCCTAGAACTAAGGAGTTAGGTAGCTAAACTGATGGAGGGGAGCAAATGAGATGCAAAAATTGGCCTTGTTGAAACTAGAGATATTGAGGGAGGTCACTATTTAGAAGTCAATCTTACTTATCAGTAAATTTGGTATGGCATGTATCAACCTAAGCGTGCAAAGTCAAACTTGTCAGTTGGGGAAAATGTAAAAGAGGAAGAAGATCATAGTGAAACTGATTTCTGAAATGAGATAATTTAAGTTGCTGTCAGTAATAGATATGAATAAGTGTGACTTGGGGGAAGAGGTGAAGGATCTCAGTTTTAGTCTTTAGATGGTTGAAATCTTGTCATTGTTTAGTTTTTGGAGTGGAGTTTGAAGGTTTACTTTTTTTATTTATAGGATGGGTTTTACTGTTCTATGAACTTCGGTTATAGCGCGTCGATTTGTGATAATCTGTGTTGGCTGTCATTTCTAGATTGCCCTCGCGATTCAGTTCAGTTTATTGAATGGTCTCCTCCTTCTTGTCCACGTGCATTGCTGATTGCAAACTTCCATGGGAGGGTAACTATTTGGACTCAATCCTCTCAGGTAAACTGACCCTTTTGAAAGTCCATGGGGATATTCTTCGCTGTCTGCATATTCTTCTATGCCATATTTCTGTATCCTCCTTCAGTTCTCTTCAAATGGTGGATCCTCCATGATCATTCATCATACATGCTTTTTATGGCGTTTCGAGTGACTTCAGAGGCTTCTAATACAAAATCTACACAGGGATCAGCTAATCTGGTACGAGATGCTAGTTGCTGGCAACGTGAACATGAATGGCGGCAAGATATTGCAGTTGTTACAAAGTGGCTCTCGGGCATGTCTCCGGTAATTGATCCTTCCCACATTTCCTGTATTATATAGTAGAAGCTTTTGCTTCTTGAATGTTCCTGATGCTTCTTTTCATACACTGACTGAATCTATTTTTTAAGAGGGGTAGCAAGCTTCAGAGACTTGCAACCAGTGTACAAATGAAACAACATGGTATGCATGTGAGGGAACACAGAGAAATATTAGGCCAGTAGTAATGGAATCTGTTGCTTTGCTGAAGTTAAATTGTATCCTGCCCCATGAACTTCGCTTGACAGTTGTTTGACAGAGTCACCACTATCATTTGATCTTGAAGGCCCTTTCTTTTTCTATCCATTGAAAGTAACTAATAGTGTTTTTGTGCAGCAAAATGTGCACTTATGCATGTAGATTCTTCTTTGTCAGATTAAATCTACCTTCATTGAACCCATCATTTCTAATCCTTGTCTGAAGATCTGAAGAACTGATCTCACTGCTCTACAGTCAGATTGGAAATTTGATAGAATGATAAAGAAATTTATTGAAAAGTCCTGAAAGGGAGCCTCTTGTTTATCCACTTAATTAAAAAGAAACCTGTGTCAAGAGCTTAACAGGATGATGAGGAAAGCATTAAAAATTGATCAAACTTCCAATTAACGTGTGTTGTGTCTTACTTTGCATGAATGTGCCCATTGCTGATCATACCTTTTCATGGTTTCTTACTCCTGTAAATGATTGTTTAAGAGATAGCTCTCTATACTTAGTGATGCGTAATTTAAACGCTAATTGCTAATGAAGAACTCGAGTGATTTATCAAACCAAGATTCAATTATAAATAGCAGCGGACTATTAAAAGAAATAAAAGAATGTATACTTTTGGGATGTTTGTGTTTAAAGAAACGAAAGAACAAAGTAATAACTCACGAAACAGAATAGGTATATTTTAAGGAATGTCACCAGCCAGCAGATACAAAGGCGTAAAAGAAATTCAATTGGCTGAATTCTCAATTCTCATTCAATGTTCAAAACATGTGTATCAATTGATTACATTTAAGCCATATTTATAGGCAAATAACTAGAATAAGACTCCTACTAGAATTAGGAAAATTCCTACTATTTATTCTCTATAAACCTGAAATTAAAAGACTCCTAAATCAACTAGGAATGCAGTAAAAAACTCCAACAAAATATGGAAACAAACGGACTCCTAATGCAAATAGGAAACTAACGCTAATTAGGAAAGTTTTGCCTTGGCGCCCAAGTTTACTCCCAAACGTGTTTCTTCCACTTTCTAAAACTTAATCCAACTCCCAAATCAGTATATTGAAACCAAGATCACGTGCTAACCAAGATTTCCCACCAACATCTTGAACATTAATACTGAGTAAATTGTAGAGTGGAACTGTGCTTGCCCTGCGCCTGTTTCTCAATCTGCTGGCTTTATTTTGCTCCTAGCGAGTTGTTACTCTCCTTGCTCCCGCATCACTTAATGTCCTCCATATAGCCGATATAGGGTAGTTTTCTTTAAGAAATTCAGTGAGGTACTTGAGGTTTAATGAAAATGTAGTGGGGTGTCTCGACATTTGAATAATATCTTAAAACGGTAGTCTATTTTACAAGTTAAAAGTAAGTTTGATGTTACCAGATGGGTATTTAAAACGATCCCTCTTTGCCAAATGGGTAATTTTAAAAGCTCTAGTGCTATTAAAAGTGGCATACTAGCGCATAATGATCCAAAAACTTACCGCTAGCGAGGAAAGAGATTTAAAAATAATTTCTGGTAAATTTTCTTTTTTACCCTTTTCTAAAATTTTCTAATGTGTTATAATTTAATTAATTATTTATTTATGTCTCTCTTTTTTTATTTTCTTCACCTCTATATAGCTCCATTCCCTTCTCCATCTTTTCTTGCTGTTCATGAATGAATTAGCTTCTGCCTCTCCACTTATGGCTTGTGTTGAGATTTGTTCTTATCGGTAAATCAAGGGCTATAACTGTGATTTGTAAAGATTATACTTGCAAAGACACGATATTAAGTTATTTACCTTGGTTCCACCATCAAATTGGATGGGCCAAGAGGCGAGAACTGCTAAAGTATTTCTTTAGTCATGCTACTGAAGCTTCCATCAAACAACACCACACAACTCTCCAGACTAGGTCCAGATTTTAATTAATTAGCCCCCCTTTTCCAAACGAAAAAGATTTTAGAAATTTTTGACGGAATTTCAATGGTAAAGTAAGATATGATAAACTAATTAAAACAGAGGATAGAAGGAGGTAGCTATTGA
The DNA here is from genome assembly GCA_030267885.1 of Mesembryanthemum crystallinum. NCBI lineage: Eukaryota > Viridiplantae > Streptophyta > Magnoliopsida > Caryophyllales > Aizoaceae > Mesembryanthemum > Mesembryanthemum crystallinum. Next base: position 5,954 of record BSSO01001660.1, on the reverse strand, counting down.
GTTTGACATGTTATAGCTATCGCAAGAACTCCACAAAAAACACACACATACAGAGAGAGGAGGATGGGTGCTCAATTTGATGCTTGATGAAATTGCAAAAAGCTTCTGAAGAGGGTGCGACTGTAATTCTTTGATTTAAGCTTTGTTCCTTTATGGAGGAGGAGGGGTGGTCCAATGTTTGTTGTAACTTGAATGGGAAAACAGAGAGCTGAAAAAAATCATGAAAGGATGAGGGGGAATCAGAAACTGAAATTATAAAACACAAGAAAAGAAAAGGAAAAAATAGAAACATTGAAAAATTACAAAAATCGACAAATAATTTTTTATTTTTTCCCTTGCCGCCGGCCAAATTTTGGATCAATATGCGCCAATATGTCATTTTTAATACTAACATGGCACCAGAGCTTTTAAAAATACCCATATGGCAAGGGGGGGGGGGGGGGATTAAATACTCATCTGGCAATTCTGCAGATGTTAACATTGAAAATGTGAGATGTCAGTTGTCCGTTGATGAGATGATAATGCTTCATACACAATCTTGTTATTTGAGAACAAACATGTGTTCAATCCTTATCGACTCCTCTTCTTTTAACATAGGTTTGCTCTCAATATAAAATTAAATTGTTTTTCATAAATAGTTGTCATGTCTTTAAGTGGAAATTTGACATTCCACATTTTTGGTGATTGAAAACATGTGTTTCACTCTATATTCTTTTTTAATTGTAATATCAGATGCCTCTATGATATTGTTGGAACAGAGAGGTATCTCACTGTAATTTCGTTGATCTAAAAAAAGGTCTCTTGCTGTAATTTTGTTAATCTTGAGCATACCTCACCAAGTTTTCTTTTCTTTTCTTTCTTTTTTTTTTTTTTTTTCCTTTTTCCTTTCCTCCCTTCATTTATTCATCTAGTTTTATTTATAGGTTGGGGGTTGGGTGGTGAGTAGTACTTCATTCTTCGTTTATATTCTTCAGCCAGTACTCTGGACCATCATGACTTTCTCCTTTTCCATAATCAGTATAGGTGGCTTTCTGCAAAATCTGGTACTTCTACAAGCTCAAAGTCAACTTTTGAGGAAAAGTTCCTTCCACAGCAGCCTCAAACTTCAGGTTGGTTGAACATCGCTCGTGATCCTCAATTATCATGTTCTTCCTAGTCCGAGACTTTTTCACCTTTTTTGATTGGGAAATCTCCTTGGTTTGCCATGATTATGTTTCTCATATGTAGTACTCCCTCCGTTCTTTAAAAATCTTTACGCTTTAACTTTGTAAAGTCAAAGTTTTCAAACTTTGACCATTGATTTGTTAAAAAGTATAATGATTTATAAAGTAAAAATAATATTTTTGGATTCATCTTAAAAATATTTTCAAATATCAAAATTTTATAATTTTTCGAGTTTCTATAAGTACAATTATTGATGGTCAAAGTGTCGTCTCGAAGACCGTGCAAAATCTCAACGTAAAGATTTTTAAAGAACGGAGGGAGTAGTTGGTAGATTATGCTAAATGTAGTAATTGCTTTATGCTATGAAGTATGAATAAAAGGGCTTCAATTTTGAGAGTGGTGTGGATATGTCTAGAAACAAGAGAGGGGAAAGATAAAGTGGTGTGAATATCAGGGTATTGTTTTTCTTCAAGCTTCTATTCCACACAGCATGGATGGATGGAAACTGTCCAAGAGCATTGCAGAATCCCTATCTGAAATGTTTTGGAAAGAAATTCTTGGAAATGCATGTGAAGCACTCTCGAAATGTGTTGGTTGCGTCTGGACACTTTTTTGGCGTTTTTGCAGCAGGGATATGCATATTTAAGGGCAAAAGACACAGCGGGAAACAAGCGTGCTTCTCATGATGGCCTAATCCCTCAATTGAGCTCTACAGTCACTTTCCGACCCTCCAAATCTACTCAATTCTATAATGAACTACCAAGCTGCATGCACTATGATTGCTGGTGATTGCGCCTCCAATAGTGGGGAAATACCCCAACATCCAGTTGCTAGCACACAGATGGCCTCTGCTATGATGGTGATGATGGCTGCTGGTAGTACATGCCTTGCAAATATAGTTTGTTGGGATTCTGTATGGCCACAAGCATCAGATATGGAGTTTGCGAACGGAGGTGTTGCATGATGGCTGTGGCCCGAGGAGGATGAGACAGAGAAATGGACTGCTTCTGGAGGTCAACTGTATTAAGGTTAGGGATTATTGCCTGATTAGATTGGTTACTGTTTATAAAAGAGAGAGAGAGAGAGGTGATAAAAAATCCACTCCAAAGAAACAGTTACAGTTAAAGTTACAAATTGGCTTAATTATATTGAATCTCCAAGATAGTGTAACCCCTAAACAAACCAGCCGCTTTAGCCCATAAAGAAGCAAGATAGGTGATCCTATCCCAGAGAAAAACCGGGATAGCACAAACCCTCTTGAACACCCGGGCATTCCTCTCTAACCAAATGCACCATGACATTGCGAAGAAAGCATTGTGCCAGAAGACCTTCTTCTCCTTCCTCCTACTGAAGCCCACAAACCGCATCTGTGAAAACGCCGCTACTCTAGAAGGGCACACCAATTACTCTCCTCTACAACCAAACAACCTACTCCAAAGATGTCGGGCCATCTCACGCTCAACGGCTCATGGAAAAGATGCGCTGAAGTCTTACTCCTAGTCCGGCAGAGCAAAACCACATATCATTGATATGTTATGGAAAAGTAGGGTTTTGGGATACGATGGAGCTGGTGGATTAGACATGCATTGTTTTCAGTGTTGGTTAATGGCACCCCTGGGGAGTTGTTTACTTCGTCTAGGGGATGCGGCAGAGAGATCCTCTTTTACCTTTTTGTTCACTCTTGTGAATATCCTGATTAGGATGATGGAGGAGTGTTGAGGTGGGGGTGGTTGCGAAGTTCGAGATTGATAGAGATGAGGTGCATGTCTCGCATTTGTAGTTTGCAAATGACATAGGGAGAATTATAGGTTGCTCGGTTTAAAAAAGATAGGTGCAACCGGCCCAATCACGTAAATGATTTATCTGACGCCTGCTTCCTTAATAATGCAACCCACTTCATCATAATGTAATTATAAAAGGATGTACCTTTCTTTCTTTTCTTTTATTTAATATTTTTGGTTGCACTCTAAAAGAACTGATGACATGGCGCTTTGTCTTTCCGCTGAGCAAAGTTTTAGAATTATCTCTACAATATTTGAACTTTGAGTTGCTAGGATGAAAACTAATCTTGGTAAATGTAGTTGAACCAATGTTTAGGTGCACCTCCATACGTAAAGTATTTAATGTTGTTAGAAATATTTATAAAATAAATTACTCTTCTTATCCACAACTACTAATTTACTCAAGGTGGTACACCCATTGGTGCCACTAACTATTTTTCTTTATTACTTTGGCAAATCTGGCTGCTTACTTGGGGCACTACTTGTTGGTAGCCCACTCTAGGCCTCTGGTAGGCAGTGGTTTCAATGGGTATCAAAGACATGGATGGATGGAAGCGTGTTTGATTTTTCCTGGGGGGCAGAATCACAAATACATGATCTTGTTTATCCAGTATTCCTCTCTATAATTTGTCCTTGTTTGAAATGCCAGTGGTTATCGCATATAGGATCGAGAAGAGATAAAAAATAGTTTGGAATAAGGGGAGAGGCAATAAGGACCATTTAGTGAATTGGGACTTGATGTGTAGCCAAAGACAGAAGGTGCTTAGGCGTTGGTAGACTGGTGGCTAATAATTTGCTCTTGTTGGCAAGTGACTTTGGAGGTTCCCTATGGAGGGAGATGTGTTGTGGCATAGAGTTATTATGAGTATGGATTGCAGCAGAATGGGTTACTGCCCAGGATGCAATGTACAGTACAAATGCGGCTTCGTGGAAGTATACTTCTCAGGTATCTTCCAATTTCTTTTGCTAATTAATCTGAAGCTCAGTGATTGGATCAAGGATTCTTGGAGGATATATGGAAAAATAGGCAGTCACTTTATACGAGGTTTTCTTGCCTTGTCCTGTACTCGTCTCTTCATGGTGGAACTGTTTTTATTCTGTGCAGACCGGGATCATGGAATTTGCATATATGCTGATCACTTCAGGAATGGGAAATGCAGAAGCTTACCTATTTACTTGGCAGTTTATAAACTATTGACTTCACTGCTAGTGATGATTCTAGAAGGTGGATTGGTGAGTCTACAGGGAAGTTCTCTTGTAAGTCCTTTCTTCATGTTTGGGCACATCGTGACATAACCCCCGGCTTCCTTTTGCAAGCTTTCTTTGGAAGTCTAAGGTGTTCCTCAAGGTGAGGAAGCCTGAGGAGAAGACCAGATTTAGCTATCTGTCGCGAAATTCGCTTGCTTTGTCAAACCAACAACAAGATGCCAGCTCATCTCTTCTTGCATTGTTATCTAGCGAGAAGTCTTTGGGAGCAAACTGTTTGGTATTTAGAGTCTTACGTGAGTGTGCCTAGCGTTTTGGAATTCTTGCAAGCAACATTTTGTGGGAGGGGGAGGGACAAGAAATTTTGTGGCAAACCTTTGTTGATTGTTTTTTTCTTTTTTTGGGAGGGTGATGTGTAGTTGGAGTCAAGCAAGGAGGACACTTGTCTTTTGATTTTGTGCATAATGTTATACATGATAGCCTTGTTCTTAGGTGAGTGTGCTTACCTATTTGTGGTCTTTTCCCTCTTGTACATGGGCGACAATGCCTTCTTTGGTATCCAGTCAATTAATATTCTTTATCATACATGAAAAAAACCCTAGATAGAAATATAGTTTATTCATGTTAATACGCTCCTAATGAAACTTAATTTATTCATGTTCAGTAGAGTACATTTTTTTTGTCCTTTTACCCTTAGTTAAATCGCTTGTAATGGGGTCTTAAAGGTATAAGGGTATTATGGTCTTCAATTTTGAAATGGTAGTTATTATATCTGAAAAGTGGAGTACACGCCAGCTTCCGATGGTTGGAAGTGCATCGGAGGTTACCTAACTGATAATTAATTATAAGCAGGTCACTTCAATGATATAAGGTAAGCCTCAGGATAACTAGGTGAAATAACCCAATATCCCAGGTCACCGGACTGAAATTAACCTATTATTAAATAAAAACTTTTATATGCAATCTTTTTCAGAAACTTTTTAAATACAATAATTTTCTTAAATATTTTCATATTCAAGCCTTTTTCACCATTTTTGATTCGTCAACAATTGAACACTTGCACAGTATGTTCCACCACGCTCTTTATCCAACTGTTCATGTTGTCATGCTGCCTGATGCAATCACTTTTGTTTGTCTTTCCAGCTAGGTGGCCCAATATTCTTTGTGTCTGTTCTGTCTTCTCATCTGGCTCTGTACAACTTCACTGGTCTCAGTGGCCACCACAAACTGGTGCAACAGCAAAATGGTTCTGCACAAGCAAAGGGCTGCTTGGGGCTGGGCCCAGTGGGATCATGGCGGCTGATGCAATTGTCACTGACTCAGGGGCCATGCACGTGGCTGGTGTTCCTATTGTGAATCCATCCACTGTTGTGGTCTGGGAAGTTACCCCTGGACCTGGAAATGGATTCCAATCAACTCCAAAGACGACAGTAAGCAATGTGCTCCCCCCCTCAGTCAATCCCCCTAGCTGGTCGGGTTTTGCGCCTCTTGCAGCTTACTTATTTGGCTGGCAAGAATACTTTATATCAGAGGCGAAGCAAGGAAAGAAGCACAAATATCAAGATGGTATTCACAATGTATCATTGCATTGTTCACCAGTCTCAAACTTTTCAGCATACGTAAATCCCGAGGCTGCAGCTCAATCTGCTACAACCACTACATGGGGCTCGGGTGTCACAGCTGTTTCCTTTGATCCAACTCGTGGAGGTTCTGTTATAGCTGTGGTGATAGTGGAAGGTACTTCAGTCTTATCTCTTATCTTTATTGTTGTATAACTGTGAACATCTTCTTTTTTGTTGTCTT
>BSSO01001659.1:0-22489 GCA_030267885.1 Mesembryanthemum crystallinum | reverse complement strand
GGATGGAATCGAACATCCGAATGAATTCAATAACCGGATAATAAGATACTAATTATTTAAAGTGAAAAACGAGTATGGCAAGTGGACAAGCTTCTGTCTGGATAGTCAGTAGTGTTGAACATGGAAAGTTGGCGAATGGTACAATTCTCTGTATAGAGATGGGTTCGGCCTAGCAGTTGGTACAATTCTCTGAACAGGGATGGGGCTGCGCAGGTTCAATCCCTTGCCATGTAAAATAATACAACCCACGTTAATGATAATAACCATTCAGCTGATTAATAAAATGAGACTATTGATTATGGGTATGACCATGCTTGTTTATTTATTGGGTGCTATGTGTAAAACCAAAATGAATTTCCAAATTGATTTTTATATCGGGTAAGAAAAACCTATTTTCCTATAAAAACCATTTTTGTTTTTACGGGGTAGATTCGATTTACAAGTGCGCTGAATTTGCGTGTTTTGTTTTCTCTTTTCTTTTTATTTAATTACAGATAGCTGATTATTAAGAGTTAGATTGAGCAAGGCGGGCGCTGGTAGATAAAGTGAGGCTCGTCGGATAGTCAATTTGTACTAGTAGAGATCGCTATTTAAATATAGATACTCATATGTAATAATAGACAAGTGTATTTTTAGCTCACCACATATATCAATATAATATCAGTGTAGTTAATTAGTCAGTTTATTTTTACTTTTTAGCCTTGCAGTTATTCTCTGAATAATTGCGGCGGTAACCTCCGGAGTTAGGGACTGCATTTTCCGCTGCAAATCCCCTATTGTTGTGCTAATTGAGCAGTCTCGAGTTCCGGGGTGTTACAACCTCTATCCCACAACAATGGGTCAAGTGACAAATCTTCATTAACTCCAAGTTAGAGAAATAATAACGTACCAGGAGTTAAGAAGTAAACATTTCAATGACATTAGTGACAATGCGAAGTGTAAAACTACGAATTGTTAATCGATTTGCTTGTTTGCTTGCAGAAAGAGTGTGTTACTTGTTTTGATGATCATTTTAGAATGTTGTGGGTTTCCTGTTTATTATTAACTTCCTATATATTTATTGAGGATAATATATGGAGTATTTAGGAACAATATGGTGGTTGCAACTAAGAAAGTTGTATCCTAGTTAATAATCGTTGCAATTATTTACTTATCGGAAACTCGAATGGGTGAACCGTAGTTAAATCTCTAATATCATCCCCATGTTTGTTTGTTTTTGCTTTTTTTTTTTTTTGTTGGAACAAACAAGGTAGCTGGGCTCTTAAACTCAATACATCAGGAGTGGGGGATAGCCCAAAGACCCTTTAAAAGGGAAATACCACCCTACACTTAGAAATTGAGGAGAATTAGACTCGAACCCACAACCTCAAGGTTTTACATATGAGAGCTTAACTCCTAAACTCCCCACTTTCGCTCACATCATCTCCATGCTGAAAGCAAAGCATGCGACTTTATTAAGTTTCAATTGTATAGGCTACACTTTCAGGCCAGGTCACTTAGTTAAGTTTATTTTGGGTCCTCGTATTCCCTATGATGATATTGAATATGATAAGTGATGGGGATTGGCATGAAACAAAATTATTTGCACTAAAACTGCTAATTCGCTGGGGTATAATATGAATGATCCGTCTTTGAAATGGAAGTATTTTTGGATTTGGGAACTTAGTCTCCATCCCCAAATCACGATTCTTTTATGGTAAATTGGCAATTCTTCCATTATGTTTGATCTTTAAAATAAAATCTTTCAAAGAAGAGTATGAATACTGACATTCAATTTCCTTGTTGTAATAACTCTATTGAAATCGTAGATCATCTTTTTGTAGAAATTTTATCCAACCTCATCGGATCCAAATTTGTTTGTCATTGAATATTGGGGATTGGCCGCATCAACTTCACCTTTGATGATCTAGGCTCTCCGTGATATTATTAAATGCTCTTTTTCTCTTAAGGATGAAATATTTTGAAGGAAAGACATAACAAAGTATTTTAAGACAAATGCTACAAGCCAAATAGCATTCTTGTTAGGGCTAAATCTTGTTTTAATGTATGGCGTTTATGCACTATACTAGCAATTCGTCAAATGGAAAGTCTTCNTTTCAAAATCATATCATGTTAATTTTGATGGTTCTCTCATAAGTGGTGAATTAACAACATGATCCATCATCCGCAGATATAATAGAAATGTTTTAGTGTTGGCTTCGAACCTCTTCATACAAATTTAGTTATGAGCGCAGAATTAAGGAATGGAGTCGAGAAGGCTATTGAACATGGTCTAACCAAGTTTCATTTTAAAGGTGATAATCTTATAGTGATCAAGGCGATCAGAGTGGATATCATAACTCTTGGGAAATTCTATAGCATTATTATTAATGCAAAAACGTATCTAGCAACCTGTTGATGCGTGAGCATCAACATGGAACGACAGTAGAAACAGTTTAGGAACAAATACAGGGAACACGTCCAGCAGCAACCAAGGGAACAATACCCGGAATATTTTCAGTAAATGAACAAATTACTTGGGCAGTAAGGAGTGCAACTTTTGGCAGCTATGGACGTGAACTTGGTCTAATTTTCTTTTAGGTTTAGGAGTCTTTGTTTACCTTATTATGATAATATTTATTTAAGATATAATAAAATCGGATTTGTTAAGTGTTCTAAAGACAGTAGAATTCTTATGTTAGTTTCCTAATTCAAGTAGGTACTCTTTTTATTTTCGGATTTGTTGAGATGTTTCTAGAGATTCTCGTGATTTTATTTAGGGGGGTGTTGGTGGGGGAAAACATCAAGGTGCTCCCTATTTGTAAGTTGAACCAAAATTGACCCTTATCGAAAGTGAACCAAATAGGTGTAATCTAGCCTTTAAATTGGCCCATTTAATTCATGACATTGACTAAGACAAAAAAAAGTAGGGACATACCAAACTTTGTGAAATCTTTTTAGGGTCCTGTAAATAAAAATGGGGCCCTTAACAAATCAAAAATAATTTTTTCAAGACCTAAAGATCACCTCATGAAAAGATTTTTGAAAAGAATCAAAACAAAATTCTTGAAATTTTGGGTTGGAAGAGAGAGTATGTGGACAGGGAGAAGGCGTCATGGATTGGAGTAAGCGACCGTCGACTCCCGACTTGAATCGAGTGGACCCGCCAGGATGCAGTGCCCTCCAAGGGTAAAAAAAGGGTATGAATGCAAATGTACAAATACAATCCTTTAGTTAATGAATATTCTTGAGAGTGATGTTCAAGCTTCGTCCTCTTAAAAAATCACCAGTGAAGTCGCCACTGTAGAGATCACGATCCGGAAGGAGTATGGTCCCCACGTGACATGTTCACCCGATTTTTATAAAGAAGTCGCCAATAAGTTTTAGTAAAAACTTTTAAAATTTCAAAAGATCAAATTGACATTTTTTAACGAAACTCCTTCAAACTGGAGGTGCTGTGCGATCGATCACCTTACACTTGCTAATGGATAACCCTCTAAAAAGACCACACTCAAATTCAATTTGATCTACAACAACTATATGACCAATATAGACACGTCTGAAGATCAAGCTAGCTCATCCGAACCTATGGATACCAGGGCTCGGCCGACTCGACCCATTGCCATCTCTACTAGGTCCCCTGCTCCCCCGCTCCTCCAACCCTTTCAAACAGGGTGTCACTGAGTCCTAATTAGTCGGTTTATTACACTTTACACACTCTACTCAGCAAAGCAAAAGCAAATCATGGTTTAACCACCATTTTGGAAACCCAAGTACCGACAATCATAACTGGAATACCAGAAACCCAGTAGAGAGAGAAAGAGAGTGACAAGAGAGAGAATTTGAACTTTTGAAGGATGAATCCAATGTCGATTTCTTCATCATCATCATCATCTCCGTCTTCTTCGAATTCGACGAAATCGTGGCTTGTTCATGGGCTGGTGGCCGGAGCAGCCATTGCGGCGGCAATTGGGGCCCACGCGTACTTCTCCGTCGTCCGATCCCGGAAGTTCCGGTCACGGGTCATCGGAATTATACCCGCCCGTTTCGCCTCGTCTCGATTTCAAGGCAAGCCTCTCGTCGAAATTCTTGGCAAACCCATGATCCAGGTTAATTCTCGCCCTTTTTGAATCAATTTGATCGAATTTGAGTCATTTAGGTTCCTTTTTTGCACAATTTTGTTGAATTTAGTGGAAATTTTGGGTAATTTGTCGTCTATGATGTAAATTGCGGATTTGGGTGGGTGCAGGGGATGATGTGATACACTGTATGCATCGAATAGTGTCATGTATTTGTTGATGTTTGGTCGGTGGATCTGCAATGGGTTGAATGATGCAGCTGTTTTTAGTAGAGAAACTGTAGTTGGTCTAGTGTCTTTAGGGTTTATTGTTAGCTGCATTTTTAGAGCAAATTCTGTTGCCTATAGGCTTGGAGATGGTTTCTTTATCTATGATTTGAGGTGGGATCTTTGGATTTTCATGCTAATTAGTCCTCTGCATGATTTTTGGTGTTTTTTCTAGTTGTTTTAATACCCTGGGACTCGGCTTTCGACTCGGTAATCTATGGGGTGAAGCTGATGCACTGTTAGAGTTGTTTTTTACTATGGTGTTTCCATTTGATATGATGCTGAATTGTTGTTTAGTTATATTCTGTTTGTTCTTCCTATTCTTTAGTTGGGTGATATGGGATCTAGTTATAGACTTTCCTACTTACCAATCAATTGTCATGATAAACACAGTCACATAGCAGGAAGTGTGGATATGGAAAACATGGCCACTGAATTATATCACGGAATTAGAATCTCAGTGTAGAGTTTCACTTGATATCTGGAATTCAACTTCTAGAGGATGTTGAATTCTGGATTTAATTTACTAGTGAACTCGTTGTTTTAGAGCTAGGAACTAGAAATCCTACAACATTGGTGATGAGGTACTCCTTGGTTGTATACTTTTCCTAAATCACTCTGTTGATAATGTCCTTTTGTCCCTATTCTTAACTAATAGTTTCATACAGTTTTCTATTTGATTATAAGTCCTGTATCTTATATATTCATCCTCCTCTGTTTGATCTTCTCTTAACTCAGAGAACTTGGGAAAGAGCAAAGCTGGCTTCTATGTTGGATCATGTTGGTGAGTTTGATAACTCGAGCTATATTTGCTGATCTGTTTTTATATTTTAGATGGATATTTGTGACGGGGGGATATTTTCTTGAAAAAGAACAGGGAAATTTGAAAATTCTTTTTTCCACTTATTGTTCCATCCTGGCAAGTGTGGCAAACACTGAGTCGTTTCTTCTCTGCTAGATTGTGCTTTGAAGTTGATAACTTGTGTCCCGTGTCATAACCTATAACCAATTCTCTACATTTTGATCATCCTCTAATCTCATCCATCAACTTTTAGTAATTTCAAGAACCTTAATGTAAAGAAGTGATGGTTTTGACCCGAAGGAACATTGATATTCAGTTTAGCTTATACTGCCCACAAGATGTTGTATAAACTTTAATAACATGGATCAGCAGCATGAAACATATATGTCTTTGGAGGGTTCAAAGATGCGAATTGTTGGTTGGTTCCTCCCACGGCAACTAAATTATTATTTCTTTTCCTGATGCAGTTGTGGCAACGGATGATGATAAGATTGCAGATTGTTGTCGAGGATTTGGTGCTGATGTGATAATGACTTCTGAATCTTGCCAAAATGGTAACCAGCCTATGATTCCCTGATTTCATTTATGGAACGTGATCAAATTTTGGATGATTCACTGTCTTGGATGAATTTTCTGATGGCTCTTTATTACCTATAAACCTTGCAGGTGCTGAGCGTTGTAGTGAAGCACTTCAGAAGCTTAAGAAGAAGTATGACATTGTGGTCAACATTCAAGGCGATGAGCCTTTGATCGAACCTGAGATAATTGATGGGATTGTTAAAGCTTTGCAGGTTTGTCTATATTGTAGCACTGGATATCGTTTTAAAGCTGATATGTTACTGACAAGTCTTATAAATTTCTTTTGAAGTTTCTCCACCTGGAATCANATGGCTTTCTATTAAGCTTGTAGATTGCCTGTTTTTAGTTATTGTCTTGTAGTGTGAGGAAATTTATGTTGCCCAAGAGATGTATTTGAGCAGCCATGTATATGGTGATTTTAGATTTTGCCAAGCACAGTATCTTAAAATACATTGGAACATCACGAAAGTTATGAGACTAAGGCAAATAGATACTATCGAGTTATGTACAGGCACCTCCTATCACGTAATACTTTCTCCTGTGTCCCAGAAGGCCAGAAGTGCTTCATCTGTTCTTCCACTGAATCCTAGAATTGTGCGTCGCATCTAAAAGTCTTTCAATGTTGTCTTAAATAAATTCCAGCTTTGGCCTCTGTTGTGTGCTCTTGTTGTATTTCTAACTATCTCTACTTTCCCCCTATTTTTCATTTTAAGTTCATTCATTCTCAATTGTTGAACCCAATTTTCTGTTAATGTTCACAGCGGCAATTGTTCTTGATTTTCTTGGTCATGATGATACTTTATTTACACCTCACTTCATGTGAATTATGTTAACTCTATCATTTATATATTGGGATCATTAAACAATTTCTCACCTTCCTGCTAATGCTATATGACATTACTCTTGACCTCAATTCTTAGACCTGCATGCTGCATAGAGTTGAGACATATTATCGGATATAGGGTGTATATGAAGAGGTGAACAAGATTAGTTGCCTCGTTTTTAGAGCATTGTTTATCTTGTGATCAAATAACAACTCTTGACTGTATGATCAGTAAAGCAAGCATTTTCTAGTTGCAAGATTTCCTGAATTTGCTGGTACATGAGACAATCCGATTCCGATATATATGTTTTTCTCTGGGAAAGTAACAGTAAGCATGCTGATGGTTTGCTTCATCTATGATCCAACAGTCTTCTCCAGATGCTGTCTTCAGCACTGCAGTTACATCTTTAAAGCCTGAAGATGCTTTTGATCCTAACCGAGTGAAATGTGTTATCGATAATCATGGTTATGCTATATACTTCTCCAGAGGACTCATCCCTTTTAACAAGTTAGTGCTGTTCCAAATCTTCACTATACTTTTTTTGTATTGCATAAATTACATGTTCTGCTTCTAATACCTTTTTCTTCTGTCTACTTCATACAGGTCTGGAAAGGTCAATCCAGATTTCCCGTATTTGCTTCATCTTGGCATTCAGGTATGACAGTAACTTGCTGAATGCACCATTCTAATCGATGTCTCATAAAGAGTGACTAAACTAATTGCTTTTTCATTCATTTATCTCTTGAGAACCTGAGGTTAATATTTAAGACTAAAGAGTGACTGAAGTTATTGATTTTCATCCATTTATCTCTTCATGTCATTGACATCTTGTTTGGCATGTATGAGCAGAGCTATGATGCGAACTTCCTTAAGATATATCCAGACTTGACACCTACGCCATTGCAACTAGAAGAAGATCTGGAACAACTCAAAGTTCTTGAAAACGGCTATAAATTGAAGGTATTTGGAACTTGTTTCTCTTGCATGGCTCTTTCACACATGCACTTTCACCTAGATGAGGCTCTGTTGATTTATTACGACCAAGTAAACATCGAATTTAGCTTCATTCAAGCCTATGTCTGCATATTTGTTCCAATTATCCATAAATTAGAAGCTTTTCTCTTTAATTTTGTAGTTTTTTTGGTTGGGGTTTCAAATGTGACTCATGGAATAGAGGATAATTTAACAATCAAGATTATCATATCTGACAGATTCAGTGTATTTTTGCTGCGTTTATTTATCGAACTCCATATTTCATTATTTGTTTTCTGTAATTCGCAGGTTATAAAGGTTGAGCATGAAGCTCACGGAGTTGATGTTCCCGAAGATGTAGAAAAGTTAGAAAGATATATGCGTGAGAGAAACTTGTCCTAGTTTGTATCAATTTTGCATCAAGGAGAACTACTTGGTGCAGCTCAATGTGAGTTTATTCTACACGCTTTTTACACCACTTTAGATGATCAAAGTAACCAAAGAATATGTTCTCTACTTTGGTGAACTGCCCCAGCTAGTATTTCTCTTTTCGCTGAATAGAATACAGAAAGAAGAATGTACAAGTTGTGAGAATCCCTCTCTACATTAGTTTGCTGTATAGCCCTAAACAGACCATATTACCTACTCTTAAGTTGCCTTCGGAATTCTATAATCATTCAACAACTCCGGGTGAAGAAGATTATGCAACTGGATGCCCTTGATAGCAATGTATTTGATTCTTTTTAATATATAGTTTAAACTTAAGTTGTGTGATGTCTATGCCTTGAATTCAATTACAATTTACGCTAAACTTTGGTCTCTATATTTGTATCCTACTACATATTAGTACTTCATAAACTTCTACATATGCTAATGTGTGATGTTTTCTCATCAAGTAATTTTTTCTTGTGATTATCAATTAAGAAACACCTGATTTATTTATGTTTTTTGTTGATTAAAATTGAAAGTCGTTATGGACAAAGGAAAGTTAGAGGCCGTTTGGCCTAGTTTCTACTAAAAATTATTTTTTCTTCACAAATCTCTATCCTACTTCCCCCTCCTTCTTCACTTTTTCCTCCCAAAAGAGTTTCTAGGAAACTAAAATGGGATAGAAATAGAAGCTCTTTTTTAGAGTTTCCATTTCTAGCCCCATTTTGGTTTCTTAGAAATTGTTTTGGGAGGAAGAAGTGAATAGGGAGGGGGAGGAGGATAAAGATTTGTGAAGAAAAAACTATTTTTGGTAGAAACTAGGCCAAACTAGTCCTTAGGACTATTATACTAAGATCCCTTTAAACTAGGGTTACTTGCATACAGTTCCCTGAAATAATCAGAAAATTGTCTTAGACTATGTGACAACTTCAAAATACAAAGTCGACGTGTGGCAGAGTGATTATAGTTTGCATTTAGATGACTTTTACTAGGAAAATTTGTCTCTAGTAAGATCGATTCAAATGTGGTTATTGTAGGAAACTATAAGTCGCCCTTGAATTAAACAACTCTTAATATTGTAATACGTTTTATTTAAGTCTAGTTTATTCAACTAAATAACAGTGATTTGAACTAATATGAAGTGAACTGAATAAATACAAATATGTCAAAAAATAAGTAAAGTTGTCGAACTAAATTTAGGATGAAAACGACAATATGAACCGAGTCTATATAGAGAACACGGCGTCTTTACATGAATACATGGAAGCATACAATTTTAGGGGAGAAAAGGGGGATGCAGGAGAGAAACTATGGAACTGGGAGAGAACTGGTCCTGACAAGATAGTATGGAACTGGATATGCTGACATTGGCTAAATTTTGATCTGAATTTGCTCAGGCAATCCAAATTACAAAGATGAATCTTGTTACGTATAGGTATAGCAAGTAGGTAATTTCAGGCAGTAGTCAAAAACTTGAAAGCAGTATGGGCCTTTTTTACCTAACCCCTTCAGAGTAAGGTAATTTCCATTTCTGACATGAAGGTACTCATTCAATTTCAGATTTTTCAGGAGTATTTGGTCAAAGCTTAGTCCAATTTGTATGAGTACAAACCTATAGTAGTAGAATATTTTGTTATTTAAAAAGTTTTTTTTAATGTAATTTATTGTATGGAGATTCTAAAAAGGGAAAAAAGGTCCCTAATTTGAATCATTTTTACTGTAAATTAGTTTGAATAATGAAACATAGGTGACTTGAGTCTGAGCACTGCATCTGCTTGTGTATGCTACATGTTCAAATCTGTCTATAAGATTGATGACAAATTCCTCAAAAACATTTTTTAAAATATTTTAATAAATGGTGTGTTCATTTCATCGTTTAAATTTTGCGTCATGTTTAGTTCATATCACTCAATACTACAACTTCCTTTTTCTTTCACATATTACTAATTCATCCAATTTAGTTTTAATTTAGATCAAATCGTTTAACTTGAAATGACACACCCTAAGTATCCATAAATATCATTATCGGATTGATAGTTTTTAGAATCATTAAATTAGTTATAACATATTCTTGACGGGATCCTACAAATCTACTAGTGGTGTTAGTAATTGTTACATTATTAACAACCTCTTTAATAATCAAACTCATGATATATAGCACTATAATCTCTTAACTATAAAAAATTAGATTTGCATAATAATCATATTCATATTATTGTATGATCCAATTAATGTGACTACCTCCACATAATGATTGAGCACTTACCAACAACCAACATGATCTTGAGTTCTTGACTACATTACATTAGATATCACACACTAATGACTAACCTCTGGCTAGCTAGTGATGAGAGCCTGAACTAAAAAGTGAAGTGATAATTATGGAGTCAATGAGAATTGAGTAGATGAACCTTGGTCTGAAACAACAGAACAGAGAGAGAATCAAAGGAGAAGTAGAGGAATCCACCAGATGAGTGAGTCACATAGGATCCATAACTCTTTCCTACTATGCAATGCCACACTGCTCCATATTGTCCATCAAATTCCTGAACCAACAACATTAATACACATCTCATTAAATGATATTGAACAGTATATATGAGAGAAAATGTAAGTTGCACCCTTAACTAAATTCAAAATTGGAATGACGAAACGAACACGCCCCTAGAGATCGAGTGAGAAGAAATCACCAAACCTTTTTAAGAGCAGAAGCTAAGTGGCCAGGGTTGAGGCGGGTGGTGGTAGTGTCCTTTGCAGCAAGGAAGGAACAGGTGAAGCGCAATGCACGCTCTTGCATAGTCACAGGCATGTCGACCGACCTCAGCCGAGCATTGAGACGGACAGCCAACGCCGCCAGCTTCACTTCCTCCGCTGGCCGGCGCTTGGTGGTGGCAGCACTGGCAATCATCATCACACTATTATTATTGTTCCTACTTGTCCTTGAGAGCGAAACTGTTTCCTCTTCTGCTTGTGGCACTTGAGTCTTCTGCCATTCTTTTTGCTCTTCCATTAGAGCAAGAAGAGAAAGAGAAGGAGGTGGTTTAATGGTTTAGGTGAAATTTGAATGGAGAATTTGAAGGGGGAATTGGGGGGAACTGAAGCTTATAAATGCTGATGAGCTTAGTGACAAGAGAATACTGTCACACAAGATTGACATGGTATGGAAAACTTATGATATATGCCATGCCTTGTTTGACTCAATTTATTATGGCAAAGTTAGGAATTGGAGGGAAAATGTATTATGGTGCCTAGGTGTATGTAAGCTCTGGGGTGTGTCAAGTGTGTGGGCAGGGCCTGACTCTTTTCATGGTATAAAGTTTTGCAGTAGATTTTTTGTTGTACTTTTTTTTTTTTTTTTTTTTCTCTATCAAGATTTACTGTTTCTATGGCCAATTTCAATTTTTAAATTAAGCACAATGGAAAATTTGCCCAAAACTTTACAATTTTTAATCCCCTATTAATTATTTTTTCGTAAAACAAAAAAGCTTTTTTAAAGAATATTAGTAGCATTTCAACAATCCACACTCACTCACCCTTTACCAACAAATATAGAGGTACATAAGGTGTATATTCTTGGGTGGTAAGGAATTAGATTTGGATGTCATCCTCATCCATCAACTGTGGGTTTCTCTTTTTGTGTTTGTATTTTTTTNCTGCATAAACTGCAAATACAGTTTGCGAATCTGTTGCAATGGCTTCTTGAGCCATATCAAAATGCATGTCCAGAAAAATCAACACAAGTTGGAGGGATTTTCAAATATTCCAACAATCAATGTTCTTCATTCTTGCAAATTTCGCTATTGTATTAGCCACCTTATTTCTGGTTCTGCCTTCATGTTGGAGGTTGTATGCCTTACCAACCTATAAAGCCATGCAGTCTATGACGAGATTCATGTAAATACAATGACATTGGCTTCCATCATTAATTAGCTCCACAAACCACAACTCGTTTTGAATCTGATTTGATCACCTCTTGTTGCCATCCTTTATTATTTGCCACAAGATCAAGGCATCTTTGCTTACTATAATCTCAAACACAATGTTCTCTTTACGTGTTTAAGATAGTTCTGCAATGACGATCATACATCTACTAATCTATGTGTAGACCTATATATATAAATGCCTATCCCTGTTAGAATTAAGAAACTTTGTTGGCCAATATTTTTTAAATCTATTTACAATATTATTTCGAACTTACATATTGAATATATTTCCTAATACAATCTTTTGTATCTAGGAATGAAAGAAGGAATATGAACTTAAGTAACCATTAGCAAAAACTAAAGCAAAGATGAAGTCTTTGCATAAGCGCTCGATTTTAGCACCCAAAGGCTAGCACGACCATGTCAGTGCCCTTTAGCATTGTTTTTACTCACTGATCGTTCTGTATGGCCATTAGACCTCTTCCAATGTTTGTTTTCGTTATTCTTGACCACAAGCTTGTTCATGCTTAACCTCAATCCCTTTTGGACCCATTCACATGTCGGGTTTGGTTATTAGCAAATATCCCCTCAAGTTCGGATCCTATTTTCTCAAGTCCTAACATGTCACCAATCTTGGTGATTGATCATGCATGATGTTTTTGTGACACCCTTCCCTCAAACATGGACATTTCCTCTCTAACTCGAAGAGTTTTTATTGGTCATGGTTATGCTCTTTCTCCTGTTGATTGTTCCTTCATCCTTGTTGTAAAAACCTTAGCCTTACACAACGGAGTTAAACACACTATTGATCAAGGTATTCAGCATATTCATATTGAGGGAGATTATCAAATTTCAACCAAGCTTTTGTATGGTGAGACCGTTATCTCTTGGATAATTTTCAATTTCACTACTGATATAAGAAGATTCGTGGTAAGAAGTAACCCATCAATGGTCAGGCATGTTTATCGTGAAGACGACTAACTGGATGACCAAATTTGGTCTTAAAAGTTGACGTATCGTCATATTGTGATATTGGAATTGGGTTGTGATTAAAGTCTAGCTAGATAATATTTAATTCGATATAATACGATGAGATTAGCCGAGTAGGTTTCGAAATGAGGCACTCCTAATCTTTCTATCTTTCTTAGCTTTGTTACAAGGAAGAACCCATTTAGAAATTCAACTTTTTTTTTTTGAGTGAATTAGAAATTCAAATCTTAATTGTAATGAAGACATAAGCCAACTAAGAATATGTATTTTTTTTTTTTTTTTGGAGTAAGAATGGCATGAAAATTGTGGTGATTAGTGAAATGGACAAAAACGTAAAATCACCCAACAAAAACCAAAAAAACCAATTTAGCCTCATCCAATTCCACACCACTTCACTTCTCCCCTCATCCATTCGAAAGAAAACCCTCTCTCCCCATCACCTAAAACCAACAACACAACTCAGAGAGAGAGGAACACAAACACTCACTCCCTCTGCCAATCTTCTTCCCCCAAATCTCTCTCTCTCTCTCTCCTCAAATCCAGCCACTCTCTCTCTCTCTCTCTCTCTCTCTCTCTCTCTCTCTTCAGATCTCTGCTCCATCTCCAATGGCGACTGTACTCGAATCCCTCACTGTTCCTCGCGCTTCGGCTTTTCCCTCAGCTTCTCTCTCTCCGATCTCCGCTTCTTCTTCTTCTTCTTCCTCTTCAGTCTCTTCTCTCTCCCTCAAGCTGCCCGAGTTCAGAGGCTTGAAGGCTACCTTCGCTGGTTCCTCAACTCGGACCGCTGTTAGATCGGTGAGTTCCCGCTCCGGAATCGCTCGTCGTGCCGGCCGAGTCGTTTCCGAGAGCTCCGATGCTGCACTCACAGGTGAGCATTGTTGAATTGATTCAGTTTTGGTCTTGTTTGCGGTGTTGATTCCTTTTCTTTGCTGAAATTGAGTGCTGGAATTTTGTTCAAGTTCGTTGGTTAGGGTTATGTACCATGTGATTATTGAGTTTAGTGACTGAAATTGGTGCGTTTCTTGATATCTGCTCAGATAAACTTTGATGTACTCTGTGATGTATGAAATTTGATTTTCTTATTGGAAGAAAGTGGTGGAGAGCAAGCGTAAATGGAAGGCTCCGTTGTATAAGTCAAAAGTTTGATGTGTTGATATGATAGAGCATTTTGTGCTCAAATAGGTTTTGGTGTAATCTGTGTTGAATGAATTTTGATTTTCTTATTGAAAGAAGGAGGAGGGGAAGAAAGCAAAATCGGAAGGTTCCTTTGTGTAAATTGAAGGTTTGATGTTAGAGCATTTTGTGCTCAGATAGACTTTTTGTCTAATCTGTGTTGAATGAATTTTGATTGAAGAAAGCATAAATTGAAGGCTCCCTTGTATAAGTCAAAGGTTTGATGAATTGATATAATAGAGCTTTCTGAGGTGTTTGGAATATTGGAAGTATTGATGGATGTTAATGAAAACTGCTATACACTGTGAATTTGGAACCAGAAGAAGGAATCTTATGAAAATCATGGATATTGTTTGGAAATTATCAATAAATGTGGAGATATAAGGTCTAATTTATTGAATTTCAATGGAAACTATGTTGATATTACATGCAAATATGGATAACAATGGAAATTGGATGATTTGGTAGATGTTATAAAACATTTATAAGTGTCAGCAGGTGGTGTATGGTATATATTTTTGGGGCCTTGGAAATGAGAAGTCAAATTGATTTGTTTGGGTTTGGTCATCCTGATTTGCTGTTTTGGAGTGTAAGTGTGATTTGGGTGCTTTTTCTATGAATCTAAGTAGGTGAACATTGCATATTTTGAGGTAAATGAATTATCAAAGGTAGTTAAGTGGATTTGTTTAGTTATCCTTGTTCAGTTGTTTGGGCTTTGGAGTGAAAAGTTGAGACTAGTGAATTTGTGCGGGTTTCATCATGGTTCTTTGGTATGATAGTGTGATTTCTTGTGTTCATTTTTCCATAGCTCGCGTCGTATCCAAGGTGGTTGCTAGTAATGTTGACTTTTTACGACATAGGGTCTAGTCAGTAAATGCATAGCCAACCCTACTATGGCTTACCGCTTGCTCAATTTGCTATGCATGATGAGTTGGATGTTAATGGAGTTGTGATCCCTTAGATTGTAAACACACCAATTTAGTTGTTTATTTATCTTCAGTTCTTACTATACACAAGTTTGGTTCGAGGCCTTTGAGCAATGTGTCGGATTTGGAAGGACTTGCTTATGAGTGCTTGACATAATAAGAAAAACTGTACCAAGTATCCAGTTTTGAGATGTGACTGTAATAAATTTCAGTAGGACCTCCAAAGTGCTGAGGTTAGAGAAAACTAGCAAAAATATTGTCTAGGGAGCTCTTAGCTATCTGTTGCTTTACTTCATTAATTATTTCATACCAAATTGGTTTAGCCGATGAAAATATTTATCCGACTTTGCATTTTAGCATGACTTTTGAAAAGCATGACCCTGAATCATACTTTGCTGTTGCATGGTGAAATGCAGTGCCTGCTGTGACAGACGGTACATTCAAATCACTGGTCCTCGAGTCTGATTTGCCTGTTCTGGTGGAATTCTGGGCTCCATGGTGTGGACCATGCCGAATTATCCAACCAGTTGTAGATGAATTATCAAAGGAGTTTGCTGGAAAGCTCAAGGTCTACAAAGTCAACACTGATGACAGTCCCACAATTGCATCCGACTATGGTGTACGAAGCATTCCCACTGTCATAATATTCAAGAACGGCGAGAAGAAAGAAGCAGTTATTGGCGCTGTCCCAAAATCTACGTTAACCACCAGCATAGAGAAGTTCTTGTAAAAAAGGTGATATGTAGTAGTGGATGTGCCTCATGCCTTTGTGGGATATGAACCATCTAGTATTCTTTTTGCCCGCTCTCGCTAGGTGTAATGTGTCATATACTGTGCTCCAACAATAAGCTACTTGTGATCCTGTATAGTTGATGCTATTGTATTCCTGATTTTCTGGAAGATGATATTGGATTTTCATAGTTGCTGGGCACTCCTGTCTCTGTGTAGTCTGTTTCCGTATTCCTTTGAGCTAGAGCGGGCTGGGCTAGGCTGTGCCATGTTCAGGCCATGTTAGACTGGTTCAGTCGGGGCAGTTGGCTGCGGTCATCAATGGGTTGGTCATGACCCAACACAGCCCACTAACAGGCTGAGCTTGGGTGGGATGGCTCAGCCCGCGCGGTTGGGTCATTGACCACGTTTGTTACTGGGCATAGGATAGAAAAACCTTATTTTATTATAAAAGTGGTTGAAAGGTTTTGTGACTAATTGAATGTCTGCAATATGCCCATCATAAGGCTAAGAGGGATGCATCTAGGAGGAATAATGCTTTCAATTTCAAATGCTAAGCAGCAGGTTGTTGGTTTTTAATAATATCTTTTTGTTGTTGCCGAACTGAGGCAACTTTAGTAGGGTACACAAGTCACTAGTAGTATAATATTGCTATCTACATTTTGGTAAGAACACCTATTGCAAGCACAATTTCAGAAGACTTGGGTCAAAATTTAGGGCGCTTTATAAGGAGAAAATGTCTTGAGAGTTTACATCACAAAAACTTAAATACAATGGTCAATTAAATGCTTTATATAAGATGCTTCTGCTAATTAGTCCAGGTCTAGTCGATTTAGTTACATTATGTTTAATTCTGCATGTTAAATTTAGTTTACTTCAATTCAATTCAATTATACATGTTTTAATTGAAATGAACAAACCACAAACCACAGATCAATCTCAATGTTATTGATAAGTTCAGTGAATAAACATTGATTTTACTCACATTTATAAATGTATTGCATTATACTTAGTATATTAGTCCGAGGGGAGTTTTAACGTTAAAACAATGCTTTAGTCTTGTAGCTTTGTCTTAGGAACACTTTTCGGTAAGGATCATGTGTCTCACTATATGTGCCATTTCCTGTTCTACCCCTATATACATTTGACACATAATTTTTACATGCATTTTTTACATAGTAATAAATTGGGATATATGACCAAGGCACAAAGTGGTAAGATTTAATGAGATACAAATGTGGTACATATAGGGGGATAGAAGATCTCTACTCCCATTTTTTATAGTCAATTTGGGAACACTATGAGAAAAAGCTTTGTGCTAAATCAACTTGAATATAAACTAAACCCTTCAACCAAATAAAAATAAATAAAAAGTAAAGGCAAAATGAAATGTTGAATTCTTTCTGAGAATAGGGTTGTTTTGCAAACTATTTCTAAAATTAGGTTGGGATGAGAAACATTTCTACAGATGGTGTCCACGTAGAATTGACATCGAGCCGCGTATTTTTTTTTTCTACGTATTCAGATATAACTCATCCTCCCACGTAGCGAGTTTCTTTAACTAAACTCACCCTCCTAAAGGTCGACTTATGCCTTCATCAACACTCAAACAAAGGGGAAATAAATAAATTACTGGCCAAAATTCGACCTCGTGGAGGGAGACTTTCTGTGAGCAAAATCGTGCTCCTAGAGGGCGATTTATAAGTCTCAAGCAAAGTGTCCCTTCACGAGGGCGACTTCTGTGCACCAATATTTTTTTCCTGATTCATTTACCGGTGAAGAAATAAATTTCCCTCCGGAAGAGCGAGTTTTGTTAAAGAAATTGAGAGCGAGTTATGTCTGATACACAAAAATAAAAAAAATAAAAAAAAAAACTATGTAGCTCGCGGTGTCTATGGTAAGTAAACACCATCTTTAGAAGTATTTCCCATCTCAATCTAAAATTAGTTTTGCTAACCAATTCTATCCCCAACAAAAAAAAAAAAAATAAAAAAAAAATTCCTGAAATGTTGTTTGAGTTTAGAATCAAAATGGATTTTGAAGTGTTTTGTGAAAAAGTACACCCACCGTCCGAGCCTAATCAAAAAGGTGTCGGCCAACACTTAAATAATTTTTGCATTAATTAATAAACCCTGGGTACGTGTCAGTCAGTCCGGTGAATATATTAATCACACCTATCATCCCTACCGTGTTTGGGTTGTTGGATCCATCCATCATAATTCATAAGATATTTTCATTGCCCCTCCTTATTCTTAGGCCTTAAAACTCACAACTCACAACTCACAACACAACCATCATCATCATCTTCAACCGAAGCTTCTTATTTATGGCAATTTCCTGGTTTGTTAACGCGTTAATGCCGCTCCCTTTATACATTTCTTCTCTCTAATCTAATCCTTTCTCTCTCTCTCTTTGCTACCCCTCAATTCGATTTCCCCCCATTTTTCTCGCCTCATCCTCATCATTCATAATCATAGTTACATTACATTAATCTCATTCCAAAAAAAAAAAAAAAAAAAAATTACAAATCAATCTGATATTCTTCCTCTCTGAGCTGAAAATTTTCCATTAGCGATCTCCATTGTCGAATTACAGGTACTATCTCTTTCCTCTGCCTCTGCCTCTGCCTCTTTGATGATAATTTTTTGGATTCGATGATTTTTGCTTGTTTATGGGTTTTCTTGATGTTTGCTCTTTTGTTCGATTGCCACAATATATGCCACAATGCCCAGTTAGGGATTTTGATTTGTTGAAATGGGTGCCTTGTTGATGATGTTATTCTTGTTAGGGTTTCATTCTTGGCCCATAGCTACCTTATTGTTTGATTTTGGGCTGTATACTACTCCATATAAACACATTTCGACATTTTTGCTGTTTTATCTATGAGTCATTGCACTTTTCTGGTTATGAATCCATTATAGTTTAGAAAATTAATTAGCGAACAAACCTTTTGTTGTTTGTAGAATTTAGTTTCCTACCACCTGAAAATGGATGTTTATAGTTTTGGCACCTTGTTGGATTGTAAAATCCTGTTTACTTTGCTACATGATGTGGCTGTTTAGCGCCCGATGTTGATCAGCACAATGGAATTTCGTAATGGGGTTTTTCAATTAAGCGTATAATTTGTAAATTTCCTATGTGATTTCTACAATTCTGTCGAATGTTGAAGCTCTTATTGCCCTGATAATGGCGTGGGATCGAACAAACAAAGCTAATTGAAGTACGTATATTGTGAATGTACAATTGAGCAATTGAGCTCTTAGGGATTAGAAATATTAGGTGGTGGCACAGCTTATCACTGCTGGTAAGTTTCTTAAAGACAATCAAATCTTTTTTTGCAGATTCACTTTTCTGAGCAGCGTGTATTGGATCTTATGGTAGTCTTATCATATTGATCAATTGTTAGTATTGATCAATTGTTAAAGTAAAGATAATGCTTGACTATATGGAAAATACTTGATTAGGTGATGATCTAACACCAGCTATATATTGGACTAGTTTTATTTGTGTGGCCTAGCATAAGGGTCCGTATATATTTTTTACATAGAATTTGAGTAGCCCATGCCTCGCTGAACTGGGTACTGTTTGAAATATGTAAAATCCCAGCCTTTTTGCGTCTCAATGGCTTCAGATTATCTGTAATTTTTATGTCCTAAAAGAACAAAGTTTTTGAATTTTTCGTGTATAGCTATTTGTTAAAAAGTTGTACTATGATGGGGTTGTAATCAAATGAAATATTGGAACCTTCATGAGTTACTTTTTTAGTTCAGCTACAACTTTAGATGCCTGTGTTTGGCTTTAGGAGGTAGTTCAAGGTGATTAAATTCGTAGGCCATGAAACTTCTGTTGTTATGCAAAAATGTTACTAGTTTATATCTTATTATCATATTTTAGGCTTTTTATATGGGTTACTTGATAAGCATCAGTGAGTCACTATTGGTACATAAGTTACACAAAAGTCTCTTGATCCTTTTGACTACTAGAAACAAGCCAAACGAAGCCCAAATAGTGCTGAACTCAATCAACTTGATCACAACTTATGCTAAAAGTCGTCAGTTGTCACTTTTGAAGGCTCCCCCTGCCTGGCACTTTAGACTTAGCTTTATCATAATGATAAAAATTACATACAAAATATGCACCAATTATTGTGGCAAATCGGTCACAACTTAATTGATAGGCTTTCTATTCTAGGCTATACAAAGTGGAAAATGCTTGTAATCTGCATTATCATCATGTGTGTTTCTAACTTGAATCGAGCTGGTTGGTGTGTCATCTGTGTTCTGTCCAGCACTGATCTTCGAGTTTCATCTTTACGTTAGGATAGAAGTCAGTTCGTTGCTCCACCTTGTTGTCACTCTATTTTTGAAGATTCACATGATGCCTTAGGTGCAGTATAATGTTTGGGAGAGGGCGTAGATATATCTGTCCTTTCATACTACGGCGTACCTTATGAATTCTATCTAGCTGTATTTACGTGGAGTGACTTTATATACTATGCTTCATACTCTTGAGTTTCGGAAGCTTTACTACGCAATAGCTTATTATATAATTTAAAACCAACTTGTAGTTAAATTCTGAATGCTTCTCATATGATGCCCTTCAATTATCCTTGTTCTGGGAGATTTAATGGGGCAATATTAATAGTTAAGAATTAAATGTGTCGCCTTCCTTCTTCTCCTATGCCTGAACTTAAATACATCTACATATCATTTCTAGTTTACTAGCTAATTGAAGAACACTCTATTTTGACAGAATGGACTTTATTCAGAACTTCCAAGACTCTGCTACAGAACACCGTTCTGATGAAAATCTGATAATGAAGCAAAAATACAACTCTCTTTTGGCTCAAACCACAGAGTCGGAGAACAGCAACAGCTCTTTTGATTGCAATATATGCTTTGATTCAGCACACGATCCTGTGGTCACGCTCTGTGGTCATCTGTATTGCTGGGCATGCATTTTCAAGTGGCTCGATGTCCAAAACACCTCCGAGTCAGTGCAAAAGCAAGCTTGCCCTGTCTGTAAAGCTGACATCTCACAATCTTCGTTGATCCCACTTTACTGCCATGGCTCTTCCCGGACTGAATCTGAGGTTAGGAAGCCTTCTTATGATCTAATCCCTCCTAGACCTACCGTTTGTGGGCTACACACCCTTTTCTCCGCCCAAAATGTGCATTCAAGTCGACAACTTCCTTCCAATCCTTTTCAATCACAACCTCCATCGTTTCATCATCACCAATACTTATTTTCCCCGTACAGCAATAATAACGATACAATATCATCATCCAATCTAGTGAGTACTACGATGGCTGGAATTATCAACCCTACAATTGGGTTACTTGGTGAGCTAGTCTACACAAGGATGTTTGGTAGCGCAGATACTAGTTTGTTCACTTACCCTCTTCCGAATTCTTATGCTATGATGGGTCATAACAGCTCTCGGGTGAGGAGGCACGAGTTGCAACTAGACAAGTCTCTTAACAGAGTTTCAATCTTCCTCTTCTGTTGCTTTATCTTGTGCTTGATTCTGTTTTGAAGCTCGAGTTGGTTGTTTGTACAGTTGTAAAGTTCGTAGACTACTAAATCCACGTTATACAGATTGTGGAACGCCTTAGCATGAAGGTATAGGATCTACAGGTTTGTAAGATTAGACCTTATGTTATAGAATGGTCCCATGTATGTTCTGCAGAGTGACCCTGACCTTGGGATAAACTTTGCGAGTTTAGCATTCAAATGCAGATTGCGTATACTATCTGTCAAATAATATGTTTTTTTTTCTTTATGGAATTTTAGGACCGATTTGCCCTTGAGAAAATTTTTCAAACGGGTAAGGATGCTGCTATATTCCTAGTCTTCCTCAGACCTCGTCAGGGACGGGATTACACTGGGTGTCTCACCCTCTCTTTGTGTTCTGAGGTTGTGCAGCACTGAGGTGGTTCTGTTCAGTCTGAACAATTTGACACCTTTTGAAACAGAACTGCTTATGTTTGTGCACCATGGAAAAGGAGTTCTGGTGTGCATTGAGTTCCTCCTTCGATTCCAATCTATCCTAACCTAATGCTAGAAGGTTTTCATTTCCAACCATGTAAATGTAATAACCCTTACATAGTTGCACATATTCTCTCTTTATGCTTTTTTGTAACACAACTAGAGATACAACTTAGGATAAATCTTAAATTCTCCTCATTACATCACGAAATAACTACTGAGAGATATATGGACTCTGATGATGTGTTTTGTGGCTTACCATTCAACACGATCACATTGTATTTGTGGGACACGAGATGACTATGTTATATATTATTCAGCTTCAAACACCCAATGCAATTCAAAACATACTAAGGAATACTACGATATTTCTCAGAATTATAGAGTTATAGAGCTATAGAATTATGTTGTTTATTAAATTAGAGAAGAATGTAAGTTCGATACACCATTATATGAGGGGAAGCTGAAAACACCCATAAAAGCCGGATATAAATGATAAGTAGCTCTCC
Source organism: Mesembryanthemum crystallinum (assembly GCA_030267885.1). Taxonomy (NCBI): domain Eukaryota; kingdom Viridiplantae; phylum Streptophyta; class Magnoliopsida; order Caryophyllales; family Aizoaceae; genus Mesembryanthemum; species Mesembryanthemum crystallinum. The sequence continues at coordinate 321 of BSSO01001659.1, read as the reverse complement.
CCATCAAAAGGGCAACTCATCAAAATTGAGATTGAGAGATTCGTAATAGTACATAATAAATTAAGGCAAATTCTTGTGTACAACCGTCTAACTGTTAGACGACCAAATTTAATGGTGACTTTTCGCAATTTATGGGTTATTTTTAGCCACTTAGGGGTTACTTTTTGTATCTTATAGTAATTTTATAAAATAATCCTAAGTCATAAAAATGTAGCCCCTAAGTCGATAAAAGTAGTCACTAAATTGCGAAAAAATATTCTTGTATTGGGTCAAGTTGTATAAAGTAGTCCCTAAGTCACTAAAAATAACCCCTAAGTTACA
>BSSO01001658.1:0-22489 GCA_030267885.1 Mesembryanthemum crystallinum | reverse complement strand
TTTTTTTTTTTGGGGTGGGGTGGGGGGGTGGGAAGCAGGACTTCTGGATTCTATGTCGTACCCTGTGTTGTCGTTTGTCGATTTGGTTTTGTATATACTATTTGTTTCAGGTTTTCTGCACACTAATGTTGAGGTTCAAAATTGTATTTCTATAATCCTTTTTAATGGGAATTAGCTCTGCCCATTTGTTGATGACTTAGAGCATCTTATTCAATTGCAATTGATGAAACTCTGTTTTAAGTGATCTACTAAATAAAGCATGGACAGTTATTAAACCCAATTCACACCCCCTCCCCTCCTTCAATTCAGAACAACCCCATTTGCTAAAAAATTTGGCTTGTATTGCTGTCGATTCGTCAAAACTTTTTGATAACCTTTGTATCTCAAGGTCAATAGGAACTCGAATATGACAAGGTTATACTACATGCTAATGATTACCACCTTCCCCCGTATTTGATACTGTTCAGGGAATCCAGAATGCCACAAATGCATTTCACGGGCATGATTCCTATGCAATCAGGATCCATGCCTAGTTGTGGGGTGCCCCCTGCTGTTGGAGGCTTTTGAAATGGGATGCCAGATATCCAGGGGCCACCCAGTATGAGTGGGCACAAATGTTACTCCCCTATTGGTGTATTTACTCATCCGCAAGCTGGACAAATGCTAACCATGCCGGGGTTTAACCCTTACCAGGTACATGTTTGAAATAGTGAAAGACAGATGTGGGGTTGAGCATGTTTGGGTTTGACCTTGTAGACAGAACTCGAAGTCAGCAAAAACTGTGTTTTGGGTTCTAACTGTGCTACAGATATGAATACAAATTAATAATCTCTAATGATTTTTGGAATGGAAAAGGATGTTGGAATTATTTCCAATAAGTGGTGGAAGTAAAAAGAAAAGTGGAGTAACAAAGCTAATAAATATATCATGATTAGCCCATGATTGAGGCATCAAACAAAGCTAATCATTAGCTCACAAGTAGCCCATGTTTGAGGGCTTGAAAAGAATTGATGTAAGCAGCAAACGGGCATACACGGTCCTGGCGAGACCGTGTATCGGCGTATCATGGGTATGGCAGTGTAAGGCTAGTCACGAAGCCGTAGCATCAGGTGGGTATACACGGTCTAGTACGCGGACCGTGTATACCTGTGCTGGACCGTGTGTACTCCATTTTTTCGCTATTTTGTAAAATGCTGAGAGGTTTACACGGTCCGATACACAGACCGTGTACCTCTATGGACCGTGTATAGTCTAAATTACACCGTTTCACTTCCAAACTTTCGGTTAACCATTATGGCAACAGTAATAACTGTTATTTGTCTCACCTTGAGACTGATTTGGGTGGGAAGAGACACATACCCTCTCACATGTGTCTTCTTAGTGAAGAGGTACCTCTTGGTGAAGGGGTATGAGTTCTTCTATAAATAGAGAGGGCCTCTTCACTTGGCAACCAATGCAAAAGCATATTGCTGTCACCCATAAAGCCTATTTTCTGTCTTCTCCTTGGTCTATTGGTGCCTTGTCTTCGGTTGTGCAAGCCGCCGACAAGGATAACTCCATTGTGTCTCAAAGATAGGTTTGGTGACCCGGTACTTGCACTTAGGGGTCAAATCTAGTCTTTAGGACAGCGCTCTTAGCGTGCCTTGGAGTTCATTGTTTCTTTGTGATCACTATCCCTACAAAATTATCACCAACAAAGGAACAAGCTGTGGCTCATTCTGTGGACAGGGATGCAGTTTGGGTCAGTGGAAGCAAATGCCCTTCTCATACGGCTTGTTGGCCATCTTGGGAGAGTCTATTTGTCGTTTACCTATTAGATTAAAGCCCATGATTAAAATGTTAATGAATGAGATGGCTGTTGAGCGAGCTGTCTAACATCCACATCCAATCTTTGTTCAGGTTCATCCTTCTTGTTATGATACTTGTCTATATCCTTCTATATAGAGACTATTCTATTCTACTTGGAGCAACCACATCCATAGGTATTGTTTCAGTTCTCAGTACTCTGCCATATCATCTTTTTCTACTTATTTCAATCATCTCTCAAACTCAAAACTCAAACTCTGCACTGCAATAATAGTCTCAATATGGATACTCCTTGAAATTAACAAAAAAAATCTTTGGTAATTAAGGTTTTTTATTAATCATCTAAAGAAGATAAGACAGTTTAGTACATTAGCACCAAAAATTACATAGTATCCTCTTGCTTCTCTTGTTAGTAGCATTAGTAGTTAGGGTTTCTCACTTCTAGGAAGGGTATCAACCTTCACTCTACATGTGCTCAAGGGAAGCTACACATCTTCCAAACAAATCACTAAATTTCAAGATATGAACATAATTTCCTGCCCTTTTGCACCCTAGCATACATCTGGTACTGTATTTGCCTAATGAGGTCAGCAGCCTTTGTTTTCCTCCCCTGGAAAATATCGTATTTCTCTCAATCCGTATAGTATGTACAACTTCTGCAAAATCCATTTTCAAACAAAAAGCTCAGGCAGATCTTCTTTTTGAATGCTGTATTACCCATTTGCACTCTTGGTGCCAGTCAAGTATGTTGTGATCATAGTGTAGCCACTGCAGGACCGCAGACCAGATGGCCTTGGATACGTCACATTGAAATCATATGTGCTGCTTTGTTTCAGTGTGTTAACCACACAATTCACATGTTACAGGGGACTGAACCCCCCAAGAGTTGAGCATCGCTCTGTCTCTTACACTCTGGTGTTGGCCAAAAGATGAACACTAGTCTTGGTGGTGCTGGGTTGCTGCAGATTAAGTTATTCCATGAAACATTATCGCTCCATTAGTATGATGACATAATATAGTCAATTTATGAACAAACAAAAAATGTAGGAGTTTGAACTTCCCTGTGATTTCCCTATTTGAAAATTTTGTTAAAATCTCCATTAACATGATGACATAATATAGTCAATTTATGAACATTCCTAATTGAATAAAACATTCAAGAAGAACAACTTTTTTCCTTAGAAGATTATGTAAGGCGATACATATTAGAAAAATCTCCGAGCAATGGAAGAAACTATCTCGACAACTCTCGCCCATATCCTATGGCTTCGATTGTGTAGAATAAACTGGGGGATATTCTTGCTTGTTATTGACTCACTTCCCCTAAAAGAATGGGTTATAAAAGATCTGGCAAATCACATGTTGATTGATGGGAAGACTGGGCACAAAATTTGTTGTTAGTTTTGCATCTTGGTAGATGATTTGGATAAGAAACAAAGATGAAGAGTGAGTACCATTCCTTTAGATCAAGATGAGCTTATTTGGAAGCGAGTTGAGGAAGTTTTCCATGCTTTCAGTATAGAAAAATTGTTTGGTTCACATGGAATTACGCAGCAAGAGAGTTTCGTTTGTGTTGGTTTGCACCGTGACATGGGTGGTTCAAGTGGATCACTGATGATGCAGCGAAAGGAAACGCAGGTGAGGCTAGTGGGTAGGCATCCTACATAGTGAAATTGTTGAGCATTTCATCGGGCGTTTGCTTCTTTTTATGAGCTTTGTTCCTCTAGTATAGCTGAGCTTCTCTAGATCCTAGGTGGTTTGAGCATGGCATGGGCACTTATATTTGGTACAGAAGGTTGATTGGATGTTAGATTTGAGTCCCCTGTAGCTTTTGTGATGGGTCTGGCATCGCATAATTCGCCTATGGTTTCTTTTGATCAACCAGTGAACTCTGTGAAGATATCAGTGAAGTAACTTGATTTAGGATAACGCCTCTTGTAAATTCTTGGTTTGGTTTTTCAAACTCGTCTTTCACGTGTGTGATACACACAAAACCGGAAAAACTGTAAATTTTTTTGATAGGCCTCATATTCCATAATGAAGATATTAGTGAAGTAACTTGATTTAGGATAACGCCTCAAGTAAATTCTTAGTTTGGTTTTTATCTTTTGGTTTTTCAAACTCGTCTTTCATGTGTGCGATACACACGGAAAACCGGAAAAACTGTAAAAAAATTTGAGGGCAAGTGGAAAAACTACTCCATTGGAGTATTATAGTGTGTTCATTTCACCTTATTCAACCCCATTTCATTCCAATTTAGGTCATCAACTCACATTTTATCTCACATATCACTATTCATTCAATTCGGTTCATATACTTTCATGCGAAATGAACGTACACTTAGTATAGCATTTGTAGATATTTCACAATGACAATTGACTGGAAAGTGAAGTCAATCCATTAGAATTTTCTTCCCAAGTCTTGCTGGTCGTTGTCACTAGAGGGCAAGTGGGGGCGCTTGAAATTTATATTGTTGACTTATCAAGCGGATAATGACTTCAAAGAAAGAGAAATGATGAGCACCCAAAACAAAACAAAAAAAAAAAGGGCTCACAGGAAGCAAATAGAAACAGATGAGCTGATGAAGGATACAAAGTGCAGCAACAATCCTGTCAACTTTGAAGCACTTATACTGTTTGTTCTTTTCAGGTATTGCGTTGCAGCAGTTGGCAACACAGAGAGCTCCTTTTTTCCAGGTACTCTCTACAACCTTTAAAAATAAAGAGACAATTGAGGAAATGCATGACTTCAATGATTTTTCTTGCAAAATTAGTAGTAAATGATTGCATAGGTTAATGTAGTCACAAATTGCTCATATTTGACCAATGTAATTACATGATTAGAAGTGATATTCACAACCATATAAGACTTTGCTCGCCTCACTATAATTCAGTACAGTACTAGACGGTTTGGTTCAGTTCATTTCAGGACAACTCAATTCAATTCCACACATTTCAGTAAATTTAGAGCTATTCCGTCTAGTTTCGGATCGGATGGTTCAGTTAAGTTTAGGACTACTCCATTTAATTTAGTTTAGCTAATCAACATTTAGTTTAGTTTAGTTAAGATCAGAGTCATTCAGTTCAATTTTCAAGTTTCATCATTATTATCGTTGTTGTTGTTATTCCTTGTTATTATTATAGTAATTGTTATTAAACAGTTAGTGAATTTCTGAAAAACAAAAAAATAAAAAATAAAAATAAAAATAAAAGAGGAAAAATTGCTCTTAATAATCCCAATTTTGGCCCTTTTGACAAAAATTACAGGTGAAGAAATTTTTAGGAACAATCCAAATTTGACTTGTGTTCCAATATTACATTAAACACTAACAATGTTAAATTTCCGTTAAATATTAGGTGACATAATGTAAAAAAAGCTATTTATTTTGCTAATTATATTTTTCAAACAATTCTTTTGTCTTTCTCTTTGTTCTCCTCTTGTTAAGTAAATAAAGCTTTTGACAAAATTGAAAGAGGGATCCATAGAGAGAGTAAAAAGAAGAATAGTATATAAATTAAAAAAAAAAATTAACAGGTAAGTAACTTCATTTGTTTGTGAGTATAATTCGTTTCATTTCTATTTTGTTTTGCATCTAATAAGTTAATTAAAACTCAGATAATGTTTAAAATGAATTGTGTAATAAAATGTAAAAGAAGACGTAATTAATAGTCTTAAATAAAATTTAAAGTCGTCTTATCAAACATTTGATGAAAAAATTTAACACCATTAGCTTGAGGTGCAATATTGGAACACAGAGTCAAAATTAGGATTGTTCATATGAAAATCTCCATCACCTGGGGATTATTTGTTAAGTGACTACACTTTGGATTATTCAGAGTAACGTAACGCAGGATTACCTCCATTTCCGATGCACCACCACCAGTCCACCACCACCTCAAGCCATTATTTACCGGGGGCAACAAATATCATTTGCCTTAATAAATTAGAAATTACAAAATACATAGGAAACCACAATATCCTAAATTGACCTACATACAATATTAGGCTTGATTCCTGATATATTATATTATCCACTCCCACCCCTTCACTTCATCTGGTAGTCTGATGCATGACAAACTCCAAGTATCCCTCCCACTTCTATATGTTAAACTCCAAATGGAATAGAACAATCCATGTAATTCTTGATCATCGAACTCCAAATAGTCATGCACATCAAGTGAGCTTGATAATGGATCATTGAAATCTGATATTTTTAATTTGTCTTCCGTCTTAGGGTGCGTTCATTTCAGCTGAAAAGATATGAACTGAAGTGAATGAAAAGTTATATGTGAGAGAAATAGTAAGATACATAACATTAACTAACTGAGCTAAATGCAGATCAAATGAACACACCCTCAATCTTCATTGTTTTTGAAGGGATAGTTTGTGTGGTAGTTGGCTAAATCCTGATTTCTTACAGCTATAACTTGGTGCACATAGGTATAAAATGACGATAGGGGAGACATTCTTATCAGCATTTCTGCAAGTGATTTTTGAGAAGCTCTTTTCCTTCGGGGTACCAGTTTTACTAAAGCAAGTATTGGGAATACAAGATAAAACCCTTAAACAATGGGAAAGAAATTTGGTAGTCATTCAAGCTCTACTGAATGATGCTGAGCAGAAGCAAATTCAGAGTCAAGTTCTGGAGATCTTGCTGAAGGAGCTCCAAGACTTGCTTTACGATTTGGAGGACTTATTAGATGAGTTTGCTGCTGTGGCTCTGCTTGATCACTTGAAAGAAGACGCTGAATTGAAGGTAGCTGAAGACTCTCAACATAGTGGCTCAAGCTCAAGTTTATTGCAGGTTTGCTACAGCCAGAACCTACATACTTTTACTTCACTTAAATTTAGTAACTAGATAAGATTGTGTTTGTAGCAAGCAGGTATTTCATGCTAAGAATACTGGAGGTTAGTATGCAATTTGCAGGTCTCCTTTCTAGAGCAACATAACAATGTTGGTACCAGTTTAATGCTACTTTCTTTTTGTTATATCTCTTTCTCAATTTCAATTCAGGTATTGAATTTGCTTTCAATGGAATCTTATAATTAGAAAAAAATGTTTGTTATTGGCAAATTTTGCTCAAAATACAAAGGTGATAAGATATTCTTAAAGTTGTAATGCTTGATATTCAGGTAGAAGTCTTTTCTTTCAATCTTACTATTATGATTCATGAATGAATTGTATTAATAATTTTTCAGACATCTACAGCTTCAAATGAAAGGGGAAAGAAAGAAAAAAAAAAAAAAAAAAAAAAAAGAATAATAATCAAACACCCTGTTACAATTCTGTTAAACAATCAGTGAAGTGTGAACATTTTCTTCCTTGTATTCCTTACCTATATGTAAAGACTGCGTTAAATGTGTTGTTAAATGGTTTTGTCCTCATTCCTTTATTCTGTTTCAAGAATCAAGCCACTTACGATGCATTATTACCTTCATCAGTATCTGACTGCGCAAAATATGATCTTCTTAAAAACAGGTACAAAGCTTTGTGGCTGGTATTTCAAGATCAGCTTCTGAGCAGCACTGTAGGTTCAGGTATGGACTTGATTTCTCATTGAGCATCAACGGAATCAGCCAACGATTGGACGAAATTCTGAGTCAGACAAAGGAATTCAGTCTTTCAGTACATTTCACGCGGCAGCATGCACACTCAACAGAAGTCCATCGAAGTTGGAGAGAATCCACGTCCTTAACGTGTGAGCCCTTCGTTTACGGGAGGGATCCTGAGAAAAGGGAGATAATTTCACGGTTGCTGAATGAGGATCCAAGTTATGGAAATTTTGTTGTAATTCCAATTGTGGGGAAAGGAGGGATTGGGAAGACGACCCTTGCACAGTCCGTATATAATGACACACAGCAGCAGCTCATAGATCGTTTTGATCTAAAAGCTTGGGTATGTGTATCTGATGTATTTGACACGAAAAGGATAACAACGGCAATCATTAACTCAGCCACTGAAAGGAACTTTGGATTCAATAATCTAAATGAAGCACATCAAAGGTTGAAACAAGTTCTCAAAGGCAAGCGATTTTTGGTTGTTCTTGATGACATCTGGAGTGAGAAACATGATGATTGGTGCAGCCTACAGATCCCATTCAGATCAGGGGAAAGGGGAAGTTGTGTTATAGCAACTACAAGAAGCCAAAATGTTGCGCTTAACATGAATCCAATACACAGCAGCATGATCTTTCTAGACGGTCTATCAGATGAAGATTGTTGGCGTCTATTTTTGCAGCACGCGTTTGATGATGCCAATATGGCAATAAACCCACATTCCGCTCCTATGAAAGAGGACATTTTGAGGAAATGCCAAGGCCTTCCATTGGCAGCAAAAGCTCTCGGAGGTCTTCTAAGAACCAAAGTTGAAGATAGGGAGTGGCAGGATATACTAAGCAGCAACAGTTGGAGCTTAAATGAGAATGGTGGTGTTATGGATGTACTAAAGTTGAGTTATCATTATCTTCCATCATATCTAAAACGTTGCTTTGCGTATTGCTCTATGTTTCCCAAAGACCATGAATTTAAGGAGGAGGAAGTCATCTTACTATGGATGGCAGAAGGATTATTGGGGCCAGTAAAGGGCACACTAAAAAAACAAATGGAAGACATAGGCCATGACTATTGTTATCTAGTTTCCAGATCATTATTTGAACCAGGGCGGTGGCAATGCTTCAAAATGCATGCCCTTATCAATGATTTGGCTCAATGGGCTGCTCAAGATGTATGCTTGACAACAGACATTCTTAGCAGCAGCTTCAAAGTTTCAGGCAGAGCACGTCATTTGTCTTTCTGTGGAACACTGCCCCCTGGTGAAGATAGTCTTATTATCCTTGAGAAGATCAACCATTTGCGTACCTTTTTCTTTTTTGGTCATGTTCTTGATACTCCGACTAAGGTACCAAATCTTATATCAAAGTACATAAGAGTCCTTTCTGTAGCTGACATGAACATTGAGGTGTTGCCAGATTCCATTGGTGATCTAAAACTGTTGCGTTATCTTGACCTCTCATCCAACTTTCTGGTAGAGTTACCAGAATCAATTAGCAGCCTTTGCAATCTCCAAACTCTGTCGTTGGTAGGTTGCTACCTTAAGAAGCTTCCAAGGAACATGAGATATCTAGTCAAACTACGCCACCTGGAAATGGGTGTGTCTCATAGTCTTTGTGGGATGCCATTGGGGTTTGGGAAATTGACCAACTTGCAGACATTGGACAATTTTATTGTTAGACCTGGAAGTGCGCACGCAATAAGAGAGTTGAAGAACATGAATTTTCTCCGAAAGTCACTTACCATCTCTGACCTCGAAAATGTGGTGAGCGCTGAGGATGCAGGAGAAGCTAGGCTGCATGAGAAACCAGGCCTTGATAAGCTGCATATGGAATGGGAATCTTTTGTGGACAGGGTTGATGACAGTACTAAAAGAGATGTGGTTGAGCAGCTTCCGCCTCACTTATCTATCAAAGAGTGCACCTTTAAGAAGTACAGGGGTAAATTGTTCCCCAAATGGTTGGGAGACCCCTCTTTCACCTGTATGGTTGTGATAAGATTGCTTGGTTGTGAGAGATGTGAATCCTTGCCACCACTAGGCCAACTACCCTCGTTGAAAAAGCTTTATGTTGAAGATATGCATGGTATTAAGTTGATAGGTCATGAATTTTACGGTGTTGGTTGTTCTAACCCTTTTCCTACATTGGAAATTCTGTGCTTCAAGGGTATGAATACCTGGGAGGAGTGGTCACCCACAAGAGATCACAAGCACGGATTCCCTTGTCTTCGAGAACTTGCAATTAGTAAATGTCCATCACTGCAGGGTTCCTTGCCTTTCCATCTGCCCGTTCTTCAGAAACTTGACATAAGAAAGTGTGAGCAACTCATTGTTTCACTACCAAGCCTCCAAATGCTCCACAAATTGAGAATAGAGATATGCAAAGCACTATCTTGTGCAACTACAATTACTTGTTCAGGAAACATATACCTTTACTGTATCTCCGAATTCATTGGGCTGAAGGGTTTCTGGGTACAAGGGCTCCAAACACTCGTGGTCACTCATCACGAAGGAGATGGATATCTTGCAAAAGGGGTAGAAAAGCATATGCTCATAATCAAGAACTGTCCAAAACTCGACTCATTGTGGCCTACTGGTTATGGAGAGTTGCATAACCTTGCTGACGTCAGGATAGACAACTGCACGGAACTTATTCCATTTCTAGTAAAGGATTTGCCATCCTCTGTCAATGAACTGCATCTTGGGCATTTCCATTCTCTGAAATACAACACATTAGTAAGTAGCAGCCTCTTCACCTGTCTTGGAAAACTCCACATAAGGTCGTGTTCCTCTCTCACCACTATTGATCAGCTTCCAGCAACACTTCAAGAGGTAAAGCTCTTCACTTGTCCTATTATTTGGCCTAGCTTCTTGAAAATTTGAGCTTCTTGACCCCTAGGTGTTTTTAGCTTCTCAAAAGCTGAAAATAGGCTAATGAAAAGGGTAAATTCTGTGAGGCAAATTAGGATGAGAAGCTCAAGTTATCATTAAGTTAGGCCAAACAAGCTCCCAAGTTATTTTGTGTTTAATTAGAACCTGAAATGGACAATCTAGTTGATGAACTCCGTTGTTGTCTTGAAAAGCTTCAGATACAAGATTGTGGCTCTATCATCTCTATTAAGAAGCTACCCCTGGCAATTCAAGTGTTGGAGCTCTTAAGTTGCAAGGAGCTACGTTTCGTGGAGTTCACGGAATCCTCCTCCTCCTCCTCTTATAGTAGGCAAATTATTGTAGAAGCTGATATGCTTCTCCCTAACTTAAGGACACTCAATGTTTGGCTCTGTGAAAATCTGGAAAGCCTCCCAAAGAAGATGCGCACTTCTACTTCCCTCCAGCAGTTAACGGTCAATAGTTGCCCGAAAATCCGGTGCTTCCCAGAAGAGGGTCTACCCCACAACCTCACATCATTATCCATTTATGGAGTAGGCATTGAACAGCCAGTGCATGAGTGGGGTTTGCAACACCTTACGTCTCTTGAAACACTGGACATTGGTGAGTGTCCATGTTTGAATCTGGTGGAGTCATTCCCAGAGGAAGGTGAGTTTCCTTCATCATTAACTCGCTTGGAAATCAAGGATTTCACCAATCTAAAATCCCTTTCCTTGCTACCTCTTGCCAACCTCACCTCCCTCGAGGTCAAAAGATGCCCAAAGCTTGAATCTTTTGCTGACTACTGGCTGCCCCCAAAGCTTATTAATCTGTGGATAACAGGATGTCCTCTGCTGGAACAACAATGTCAGAGGAACCCTCTTCGCCACGCTTTATCTCGTATTCCTTTTCCTCTACTCTCAATTTAGCACCCCATATATATGTAGGCTTAGACAGGTACGTCAGGTAAGCATATGTAAATCTCTTTGCTAATAGTTTTGCTCCCCTCTTTTATTCCAAGGTTTTTGTGCCTTTTTTTCCCCCAACTAGTTCTTCCAAGACTGATTATGTTGTCTTCCTTATTGGTCCGAAGCTAATGACAATGCGACTGTCTGACTATTGGAAAAATTTNTTTTCATGGAGTACAACATCGATTCACGACAACTTTCTTAATAGTCAAAATATATGTATTTTTCAAGAAAATAAAACCACAAGATGGGTGCGTAGCAACGAAATTAATCATGGAAAAAGCTTATAATTATATTGAGTGGGAGTTCTTATTTGAGATACTAAAATGTTTTGATTTTGACCCAAAATGGACATTGTGGACAAATTAGTGTGTACACCTAGTCGAACAGGGCCATCAAAAAAACAGCTAATACAACCCGCCAACAACTGCCGGCTATCAATTACCAGCCAACACCCTAATGTCACGAGCTATTTGCCAAACTGGACCATAATCTCTATTGATTTTGGCAATGGGGGTGGACAGACAGTCCTGGCCGCTATTTTGCTCTTCAAAGGAACACGCTTTTTGCAGTTTATGGCTCTTGAGGTTAATTGCTTAATCTTTCAAAACATTTTCTAAGGATGAAACTAAATTACGCGCTCTTCTGCATATTGTAGCCTGTAATTCAAAGGGGTGCAAGTGCAAACACCTTTACTGCCTGCTCCACACCAAACACAACAGAAAACATTTACTTGCAAAGAATAACTTCTACATCGATTTCATTCTCTGGCTCTTGCTGCATAGAAGGCTTCTGACAAGAAAAATGATGCAACACTTGCACGGATACGAAATTGTAATTTTTGTAGCAATGCTACAGAGTCTATCTCGCATCCGTTCTTTAGCTGTCAGACGATCAGACCTATCCTTCAGGAACTGAAGAGCCGGCTTCTTATTTCAATCCTGCCTCATAGATTTAGTAAAAGGCCTCAATGGCTCATTAGATGATTCTGAACCTGCAAGCTTAAGAAGATTTTGCTTTGATATACAACATTTGGATCACCAATATCATATTCGACGTTACACTTTTTGAATGGAAATCTTAACAGTACGGTATGACGGATATCAATAGTACAGTGACACCGTGTAAAATAAAAATTAAAAATTTCCGGTAAAATATACCACTACAAAACTACGTGATTGCTTTGAAGGCAAACAGTGCCATGATACACTCATCAAGTACATGGTTGGTGGACACTTACTCACTTAATGTGAATTAAATCGTACTTTTGATAGTGTGAATACTTAACGAGTGTTGGAGAATTTAAACAACAATGATTAATTTAATGCACCCCAAAGCTATAAATCGCTAAAAAGATTCAAAAAAGATAATTTAATACTCAAAAAGCATCTTTTTTTTTATATATATATATATATTTACATGATTATGTCCCAATCAACCCAATCTAATCTCTTATTTAAACAAAATCTAAGAGAACTACAAAAATTCTTGTTGATTGAGACTAATGGATTCTTTCATACAAAAAGAAGAAAAACCTTTGCTAAGCGGCTTGGAGTGAAGTAGTAATCTCCTCAGCAAACAAAATCATCAAATTAAGACAATTGCACAGAGTTGTCAATACAACCTTCGCCGCTCGCAATGACAAGCTCCATCTCATCGCCATTCTTAATAACTCCGATTGATTATTTCCCTTTCGATTTCGATTTCGACCTGTTCCATTGCGGAAATTCAATCAAAATTCAAAACTCAAAAACACAGATTCATAGAGAGAGAAAGCGCCATTAACGAACATTCGCAAGATGAGTAAACATGAAAATTCCTCTGTTTCTAGAGAGAGAAAGAGGAGAGAGAGAAAGAGAGAGAGGGGAGAGTTCAGATACCTGGTGCCTTGGAGAGAAGGGAATTGGACAAGTGATGGAATGAAGAAGGAACAGTGAAGAGAGAGAGAGAGAGAGAGAGAGAGAGATTTGGTTGAATTTATTAGGGCAATGACCAAAAAAAACGACATAAGAGGATGTCGCTTTAGAGAGTTTGGAAGATTAGAACGACGAGTTTAATAGGTGAATGTGAAGGGTGTTAGTATGACACGACGACGTGTCGTGTTTTGAGGCTCTGGATAGAGTTTGAGACTTGATTATTACTCTACTAGTACTGTCTATCAGTCAATATCATATCACAAATAGTGTTGGGTGTGGTCCTAAGAACATCCACATTAGTAACATTACAGGTTGTTACAGTATGGATGGAGATGGACCCATTGATTGTCCTGGGGTTTGGTATGGTAATGGTATGGACGTATGGTATAAGTTGTGACACATTAATGGCTCGGCTCGGTGTGTTATGGCAGGTTGCGATTAAGGCGGTGTGTAAAAGTCCGATTTTGAAAACTCGGTGTATGTTCATTTCACCTTCCTAAATTTCATTTACGAGTATTATTTAGGGTCTGTTCTTTTCAATTTATTTAGATAAGTTTCAATTCAGTTCAGTTCTAATAAGTTAAGTTAAGTTCAGTTCCTACAACTTAACTTTTTATCTCACAGATTACTTTATTCAGTTCAGTTCAGTCAATTTCAGTCGAAAAGAATAGGCCCTTATTTTGTTCAATTCAATTCAGATACTTTCAGGCGAAGTGAATACGCCTCGGTCCAAATATTTGATTCGAGACAAAAGTTCCCTTCATTTTATCGTTCCCATCTTGGTTTAGTTCAATTATTTAGCTACTCCCTCTGTCTCAAAATAACTGTCGCTTTAACTAACTTTTTTTTTTTTTTCCTCAAGATATCTGTCGGTTTACAATTCCAATACAACATTAATTGCTAAATTTCCTAATGTACCATTGTGGTTTGTTACTAATTTCACTTTCCAATGCACCTAGTTATAATTAATATAAGGGTAATAGAGTCAAATTGTCTTTAACTACTCTAGAATTAATATTCTCCTTAATATGTGTGCATAGACCTAAAGCGACAGTTATTTTGAGACGGATGGAGTATTGAATATAAAAGTCGAAAAAATAAGTAAACTAAATAATTGAATATATGATTGTCCAATTTAAAAATTGATAGTATTTCGGATATTTGGCTTCAATAAAGATTATCCATCCCATATCTACTGTACTCGACGTTTATATATTTGACATATAAGCTTTATAAGAATGAAACACGGAATAGGACGGATAAACGGTTCACTAGTAAGAATGAAACACGGAATAGGACAGATGAACGGTTCACTTGCAAGAATGAAACACGGAATAGGACGGATGAACAGAATTGAACCGGCATTGAACATTCTATTATTTATTCTTGTCAAGTAAGCAATGCAAGCAACTTCGCACTTAAATAGCAAGTTTCATGTCGTATGACCTGTTGGCTGTTGTGGGAAGAGCCATGGAAACTGCAATTTTCAAAAACATATCCAGAAAATCGAATTGCAATTGACTCCAATTTATTTTGAAAAAGGAGCATTCTGTATCCTCTCAACTGGCTAAATCAATTCCACATACTAAGGAATGTACACAGACAGACATACCCAGTTCTTGCACATGGACACAAGTCACAAAACCTTCAATTGAAAACTTCTCAACCGATCCCCAGTATAAATACAAAATTGGAAATAAACAAGAGAATCCACCAGTCAATACGATTTTCCGCAATGTATTAAGCTCCCAGCACCAAGAAAAAGCCCGAACACTGCAGCACTGCCAACAGTAGTTTGTCCGATGTACCTGATCTTCAGTAATCCTGGTATCTGCAAAGGAAACCCACAAGCGATTGAGCAAACCAAATTGCATCCATAATCAACAGTTAATAGTGACAGATATTCAGTACTTAGCAGCACTAAATTCAGCCCCCCTACCTACACCCTTAGCCCGCCAACAAATAAAAGGAAGAAATATTTGGGTCAGTCCAGAAATGAGAGAACCACATAGATAAATCTCGGAATTCCAAAACATCAAGTTTTACTTTCCAAAGTCACACAACACAGAAACACAGCCCACTACTTCATATATCAATACAGCATTGATTTGACTACTACTGTGCCAAAAAAAACACCCATAGGTTGAGAACGCCTAGTTGATATACATACCATAACAAACTCCGGAATAAGTTTATGTGTGTCATTGAACAGAGCCAGATAATACATTTGAATTTAATATTTCATTTTCTCCGGACCAATCTAAACATCAAAGTGTTTCGCATGATGTAAGGATTTTCTCCAATGATAGAAATACACATTCAGCAAGACAATATGCAAGTAGAACATTTTGTATTTACATACGCACAAGAACAATGAAAGAAGAATGACTAAGTGAAAGCAATGTGAAAGAACGTCATCATTATAAGGAAGACCTCAGAATCACAATACAAGTATAATAGTTTGTATGATTCAAGACAGAAGCTCAAATACTCCCAAAAACACACTTACAACATTGGCATAACTCTTTTCTGACACTGAGGTCAATTGAAACACTCATCTCTTTTGAAGATCTACCCACACAGATCTCAAATCCATGAATCATCCTTATTGAAGTCAAGGTTGTTCAATTGACCTTGACAACTATTGCACAACACTGCGGAACAAATCATCAAAAGCACCTCTCGCTCCCTCACAAGTCACTCCCTCCTGTTCACAATAACCAGATTGGGTCCTCACCAGGACAGCTATCTACGGTATATATTGGCTGATAAAATTGAAGGGAAACAAGACTATTATTTCTTTAGCAGGTCCAAAATCCAAACAACTCATCATATGAAAAAGGAACTATCTATAACAATCCCATTTGACCAGGTAGCCAAGGAACTCTGCTGCCGTTGCATTCCTCTAGTACACAAGTCATGTCTTCCATACATATTGAGTGTCAGATGCCAACTTTAGCAATCCAGTATCATGCCACTCCCTGAAAGCATTCTCCACATATGCACCCTCACGTCATCCCCCAACACCTACCCGTCCCACACTCCCCAACAAGATGGAAAAGAAAAAGAAAATTCAAACCAGGTCTTTGCAATAGGACATTTTTTAACACCAAGAAGCATACAAATCACCCTTGGCCACATTTTAAGCTAACTATAGGCTACCTAACACAGCCATTATTTTTTTCACAACAGCCCCTAGTCCCTTGAATATCCACAACTTATTTACTAAAAGAACCCAACTCTTCATATGAATATATGTATAGGACTTTCGCTTGAATGCTCACTTTTTTTTCTAAAACCAACGTCCACAATAGGACTTACAAGAACTGTTTCCTTTTTACACCTGTAACACAATAAATCTGATGTTGACCGACTCAATATTCTTCAGCATTTAGTTAAATTCAATCATCCACCATCCAAAACCTCGGCCAGACAGTGCCATGAACTCAAAAGCTAGTGGAGTACAGGTGAGGACGTAATCACTCTAATATCACACCTTTATCTATAATGAACCACATGTGATCCTTGCTTAACAGAAGGTTTTCTCATTTTCTGTAATGGAATTGATTACTGCTTTGAACACCTAGGGACTACATGACTACATGCATTTCCATATGAGAGACTAAGCACGTGGTTTTGATGATATAATGAGAATTGATAAAATATTCATCCTAAAAACTATTAACACCTTGTATCGCTATTGTGTAGTCTCAAATCTCTATTGTGGCGGTAAGCTCTCTAACGCTTTATCTTGATGTGCTTGGTGGCTTGAGCCTTAAAGCATTTCATGGTGTTGTATCTTTATGTTTTATGGTTTACCTTATTTCTTCTGTAGTTAAAACCTTATTCTGGAACATGGTTCTTTCATTGTTGCTCGTGTTGTTCCATGTTCAAGTGGAGTTGCTTAAGAGTTAAGACTGAGATAGGGCCCTTTCGCTTGCACCTACACATCAAGCACCTTGGACCAAAAGTTGGAAGGATGGGGACTGATTGGGATGGCAGACAAGATGGTGAACTGGATTGCCAACAAAAGGATAGATAACTTGTCTTGGAGGATGAAAAAGTCATGAAGGAATAAAATGGGAGAGGAATGATAAGGTCAAAAGATGACTTGATATAACTTACAAACAAAAAATTTGACACCGTGTTGCATATCAGGGAATCACGGTTCGGCAAGTTCAAAATCAATACATGTCGGCCAATACATCGCATGTGGCAATATTTGGTTCCTTTTAAACTAAGATCATAAGCAAATTGATTTACACCCCCTTCCAGAATTAGAAAGTAAACTGTTACCACAAATCAGAAATTTAAGATACAGCCTGATATAGGAAAGTTCCTGATGGATGATGAGAGAGAGAGAGAGAGAGAGAACATTAAGATCATAATGAGCATAAGAGGGTTTCCCTATAAATGATGACAGTTTTTGTGACAAGGAGTGCAAAATTAGACAAGATTTTAGTTATAGCAGTTGAGCTTTAATAGTTTAATCTACTTCAGCAAACCCTTGGAGCACTTTTACCCAGATGCATGATTTGCAAAACTTGCAAATTGATTCAGTAATTGATAAACAGCTGTCAAGAACAACATATCGTTGATTCAAAAGGCACTAACACTTCTTTTCTCATTGATTGTATGCCACCATGTCTATGCTACTAAATCAAAAAAGTATATCATTCAACAATCTTCAACTTCTTATGTGTTGTGATGTACCTAGCTAACCTTGTACCTTTTCAATCAAGGGCTATAAAATCAATCCCTCATGAGGTAAATGCAAATTGGCCTACTCAGGTAATGTTATGAAATGATGTGGTAATCTTCACGAGCTAGTCATTAGTTTCATAAGAGTAGTAAATGCATTTTAGATGAATGTCAAATAATGGTAGTTCATCTGAAATGTGATACAACTCAAAAGAATGAAAATTCCACTCACTCAAACAGCTAAAAAACACAAATCATGAAGCAATTTAAAAATTTCCAGAGGGCATATACAGGATTTAAGAGAACACTAACTAAAGCTAAAGGAAGACAATTGGTTAAAAGAACAGAGGGTTCTCACTCATTAATAAAATCACAAGACTTCGCATGAGCAAAAATAATGAAGAACCATCATTATACTTCTAGTGTATGCTACATCTAGAAAGACATTAACTAATGTAAGAACAATGCAAATTTCCATGTGAAATCATGGTCTATTCGACATTAAAGTTTAGAAAAACAAGGGAATGTTAAATCATGTAAGGACCCTTTGGGATCAAACTTCTATTGTAAGTGTAGCATTTCCACAAGACCAAGACTTGTAACATAGATAAAGCACATAACTGTTTGCATCAGTGCAACTCCCAATAGTGCAAGGCATTCCATATAATTAGAAATTAAACTCATAAGCACACAGCAACAGATTAGCAAATGTACCTTGCACCGAACTGCTTCATAAGTTCCATAAACAGCACCTGCATATATGAATCTTTTTTAGTACCCCTGATACCAACCATGATTAAATGTATTATGTACCTAAATTCTAATTTCTTTAAGCAATTCAAAGGGGAATGTTGAACCATACATGAAAGAGATAAGTTTAACACTAGTTCTAATGTTTTATTTGCACTTTTAAACTAATTCAAGAATGATATTTGCAACAAATGTAACTTGTTCACGATTTCCTCCATTTGTAATCTTACTAAAATAAAGGAAAAATAAAAGCTGAGAGGTGAAAGTGCCACTCTCATGATGCTTCTGGAGTTTAGGGCCCAAGACTCCAAATGGCACCCCCAGATTGAGTGAGATGACAATCGAACCAAAATGAATATTTTCATTGCCCTGAAGCTGAATTAAGCTAGATACACTGAAAAACTAAGGTGCACTTGGGCATATGTGAGTTTAAATATTAATTGTATGATGGAAACTTCACAAAAATATCTAAAGAACTATATAAACCCCTTGCTAAGGGAAGATTGTACATAGCATACACAAATAAGGCTTCTAATAGCACTAAGTCAGAATACGCAGTTAAATACATGTTGCAACTCAGGATTGAAAAAGCTTAAGCTACAGCAACTTCTATATAAAAAGAAAAGAACAATAGTCCCGTACAAAATATTGAAAAGAAAGTTTGTAAGAAAATGGTTTTTCTTGTCAAGAAAACCTTGGCATGACAAGTAGATTGAGTGCTCACCCTTAGCTTACCAAACATGTCACAGTAATGGCTAGGAAACAAGAATTACAGAGAAAACTAAAAGGAAAGCTCTATCTATGTTGGGAGAGTCTGACAACTATTTCAGGAAATCATAAACACAAACTGAAATAATTATTTATTGGAGCTGTAGACAATATTACTAAATGGCTAACAGATTCACAAGCTCCTGTTTCCATTTTATGCAAATACCAAAAATATTTTTGTTGTCCCATAGTGTCTAAAGCTACGAGGACCAACCATAATGAACTATGGAAACAATCTTATGTAATTTCACATATATTTACATTTTTGTGCACATAGATAAATTAAGTAGAATGATCACAAGTGTAGAGACAAGGAAAAAGGACCATTTCTCACTCACTAGATTAGAATTTTCCGAATATGTAAGATTGTAAGTTTCTACTTCATGCTTGCACCAGCCTGTAAGCATGTACAAATCCATGGACTTATTCCCTAATAAGTGCAATGATCATAGGTACAAAATGCCTCAACCCACCATCAATTACATCATAAAAATCAAGAAGATTAACATAAATTGGGCAAAAAGATATCTCATCATTATCACTTGAAACATCTCATGTTTATCACTATAGTACGAAAGAGTAGCTGACCTAGTTCAACTTATCCTCTAAGAAGTTGAAGCTCTTTCAAATTTCAGCCACATACATCATCATCAATTTGTAAAACCTTTAGAAAAAAATAATACTCTTTCAAGCAAGTATATGGCCTAAGCATGCCCATTTCACCCATCATTCTCAAACTGAGACAGTATAAAGGTGATTCCTTTCACACTCCCTCAACAGAAACAATCACTCACCGCTCACCACATACCAATATGGATTATGTGGGACTAATAATCCCCCTCTTTGGCACTCACTGATTCTATTCAGTATTATTACCTTTGTGCGTAAAGGTAGCTGCTTGTCTCTTCCCATGATTAGCAAAGCAACTGTATGATTCATCATTGAAGGAGTTACGAGTGATGATGTATCTCTTGGTGATAATCTCTCAGAGTGGAGATGCGTTTCTAGTTGGTGGTACCATCCTTGCATTCACTTCCACTTATCAGGTTTACAGAACCAAGTGCCCTAGGGTGAAGAATACCGAGTACACCAGAACAACCTCAGTCATACATACATAACACAGGAAAGAACACAAAAGGACCCCGACCCTCTAAATCTTCACAAAGAAACATAGAAGTTTTTTCAATTGAGATCCATGAATAGTTGCATGGTCCTTTGATGCCTCACTAACTTGAATGCCAATATATTGGCCAACTATATCATCGCTAAAAGCAATTATTGACATGACAAGTACACATTGCTAAAGAAAGAAAAAGTTATTTCTAGTGAGTGCCATAAGAGAAATCAGAAAAATAGTGGGCTGATAAAACTTAATCCAATCAGAAGGAAGGCCTACTAAGGGAAGCATTATGCTACTTGGGCATTAGTAAATATTTCAATTGTGAACATGTAAAAACAAAGAATAACAATGTTCACTGATTGCCACAGACTCACCTCTTAGGGCCTGCTTGGATTGGGGGGAAAAATTAGGAGGGAATGGGAGGCAATTAAAGGGCAAAAGTGAAGGTTGGAGGTGGTGGTCGGGGAAATATTATGTTGGAAAGAATAGAATGAAGGATGTAGGGGGGAATTATACACCACCACCCCTAGGGTAAGTTTTTCCCCCTATATCCTTCCTTTTCCTCCACCTTCCACCATAATTTTTCCCCACCACCACCTCCAACCTTCACTTTTGCCCTTTAATTTTTTCCATTAACCCCCAATTTTTCCCCCCAATCCAAGCAGGCCCTTAGTAATAAAGCATAGTAACTTTACATAGTCTCCTCATTAATGGTAACTTGCTAAGTTACTAAACGCAATGTTAGGCTATCAGCAACAGCCTTTCTCACACCGACCATCAAGGGAAAGGTTGCGTACAATGTGATATCCTCAGACCTCAACTAGGCTGTGGTGGTGGTTGACGTATCAAGTTTTTTCACTATTTTCACACTTTGCCCAAAAGAAAAAGTAATCTATAAACCAAAAAAACAACTGAAGCCTAAAATCAACGCTACCAAACATTAAAAAAAAAAAAAAAAGGTAGTCTTTCATATCCTAGTCGATAAACGCCCTAAATACTAAACCTCTTAAAGGATTACTAAAACCAGCTTCCCAACTGCAAGCACTCAAACCAAAATTTCGCAAATACTGCACTGAAATTGACAAATTCGTAATAAGAGTAATAAGAATCCAGCCGATCACAACTAATAAACATAAATAAACTCTTCTTTTATGCTTTAAATTCGTGATTGGGTAGTTCGAAGCTGATTTCAAGTGATAGGGTTTATGCTAGGGTTTTGCAAAGTGAGAAAGAGAGGAGAGAGAGTGAGACTTACCGACGGCACCTCCAATGGCACCGCCGACAGCAACGCCGGCGCCGACTCTAGCCAAACAGCTATCTCTGGCCATCCTCCCCCTTCTTCTTCAACAGCCGCTCTTATTGTTCCTTCTTTAATGGAGTTGAGCTGCTTTTTGTTTATATACCAGACCAGAGTCGCACTACCAAAAGGTTCTGTTGGGGCTTGCTATTTGCTAACGCAAGGTTGGATTTGTGGAGTACTAACTAGGGTCAACAACCCCATCTATGTAACGGTGGATTGTTTGCATAACAAGAAAGACATATGGAGTATCCTTTATATCTCTTCGCAAATTCTTGGGTACAACTAGATTTGTCGCATGGGGTGACTTAACTGGTTTTGAATCGGGTCATTTCAGGTTAGGGTTTTGTTGGACTTGTGTTTATTTTGGGTCAAATTCGTTTCTATTAGTTCTATTTTTCGGGTTATAGTCGGATTTGGGTCAAAAAGATTGTGTCAGGACCCAAAAACTAGTTCGGGTAGGGTTTCTATGCAGGGTTAAATTTTGATAGGTATAGGTACTGTACAACCATGAGTTGGATACATTTTATCGTTATGCGCAGCCATTTTGGGCAATTACATAAAACTAGTTTGTACCCCGTGCAATGCACGGATTATAATTGTGAAAGTTGATTGTTGTAATATCATTATCACATTTTTCTTTTTCTTTCTTTTTTATGAGTTCATTTGTATAATATTTTTTTTCCTTGGAATTTTATGTGTTTGTTTGTTGTAATGTGAAATTTTGCATCACATAATACATACGTT